>APFE030557019.1:0-106026 GCA_000404065.3 Pinus taeda | reverse complement strand
AATGAAAGGTATAGATCCGATTAAAAAAAAGCTAAATAAACCGAAACCGAAATAAGCAGAGAGAAAATAACAGTAAACTGCAAATAAAGACTGTATACCTCCAGATCTTAAAAATGACGCAGATAGGGCTACTGGAAACATTTTCGCGCGAAACGAAAGGGGTTCCTCACTGGAACAAATGCTCCGAACACAACAGAGCAGTCCTCTCGGCCCAAAAGCAGTCAGAAATAGTAGATCTAGGAAACGACAGCCGCATGCAGTTCTACCGGCTTCAGATTTGGATCACCAATGGACGCGGCCCTCAAATAGCTCTGATACTATGTAGGAATTTACAGGGTAAGTTCCTCAGACAGAACACTAGAAGGACACCGCTCACGAACAGATCACAGATCAATACACCAGTATTTTGACGTGTTTAAAACCCTCAGAGAGGGAAACAGTCCACGGCCTGCGCCAACGTGGCTACTACAGGCAATTTATTAATAAAAGAATGAAAATTTACATAAGCTTCTCTCATGCATAGTTAACCTACAAATGACCCTCCATGCGCTTTAAATAGAATTCATGGACCAATCAGGTGTCAAGCCACGGATCAAGTGTCGGTAATACCGAGGAGATAATGAACCGTCGGATCACTACATATTGTGACCGTCGGATTGTAAGTTACAAAATGTACAACGGTAAAGAAACACACTTTACCTAACTCTAACCTAATTCTATACTAGACCAAGTTGAACTTAACTATTCCTATGTGTCGGAATATCCTAACAATATTTACGAACACTCAAAATATGGGTTATATTTAGGTGAAACGTATGGGCAAAATACTATGGGACAAATACCATGGACTAGATTGTTATTAATACCATGCAAAAAACCATTATTAACCCTAATATTAGAATTAATAAAAATAAAAATGGCACATGGTATTGACACATGGTATTCACCAAAATGGCACATGGTATTGACCCATGGTATTCACCTGGAATGTAGCCTATTTAAATGGGGGAATTAAACCAGCATAGATCCATCTTTACTCTAGATCTACTAACCCCCAAGAGGTATCAAATATCGTGATATGCAAACTAGCATAGAGTGAAAAAATATTTGATCCCTCTCGGGGCTTGGTGGATCAAAGCAAAAATGGGTGTTGTAATTTAGTGTATGTTAAACATTTTAGCTTGGTTAAAATAAAAAATAAAATAAAAATCAACTATTAATTTTATTAATTTTTATAAATTTACTAATAGAATTTTAAGCTCCAGGTTTATGATAACCCATGTAATACCAAGATCTTACAAGATTTTATGATTGAGTTAAATATTGCATGCATGGTGAGAGATTCGCCAAAAAATATATATACATATTATATTATTGATAAAATCGCCTTCCATTTTTCCTATATACCATGGAGATTCGCCCATTTATTATACTTACAAATTTAGGGTGGGTTCTTAAAATTTTCCCTGGCGTAGGCCCAGTGATAGAATAGTTGGTTGAGGAGCTGAAGAAGGCAGCAACACAGTGTGCCCCTGAGGTAGCAGTCGTTCAGGTTGACCTAGGAGGTCTTCACGACAAGATCTTTGCGTCAGTCGAGTGACTTGAGGGCGAGTCACCATGTTTGTGTTGGGGGCCTATTGGGAATGGGTCCCCTGGGGGTCAATTTTGGGGTTAAACACCCAAGTTTTGGGAAGAAGGCCCAAATTTTGTGTAAAGAAATGTAAAGTCTCTGCATTTTGTGGTCGCAGAGAATGAAGATGTGTAAAGTTAAAATTATTTTTCGCCCTTAGTCTAGATAAGCTGTGTCGGTTTTGGAGATCCACCCATGGTCCGCAGACCATGGGATTGTATAAAAAGGGAAGTCTTAGAAGATCTAAGAGGACAGTACAGTAAGTAATTCAGGAGTCGTGAGTTATTGGTAAGTTTGGGTGAGCTAAGAGGGGGAGTCTTAACATAGGAAGAGGCTCTGCAGTTGAGTGACCAGAGGCCTAGGGTGGAAGTCTGCAGATAAGTGTGTGGACCCTTGCAGCTGTGTGCATGGGGAAGATAGAGTCTGTACTTGGAAATTGAATCATAAATAAAGAGAAGTATTATGGAATCACTATGTTTTTTGTCTCTGATTATTGCATGCGATTATAATATGTTAAGTTCTTGGTTTACATTATAATGTCAAATTGATGCACGAATGTATCTATTTCTATCTGTTATTTGAGCGCAAGTAATAATGTATGTTTACGTGAGCATAATCTTAATTGCATGATAAAATTGGCTAACCACTAATATAATTGGGGAACGAGACAGTAACATAGTCACAGGGGTGCGTAAGTGCCTGAATCATTATTTAGGGTTGCGTGAAGGGCAGTCGAATACCTTCGTGGAGGTTCTGAAAACGGAAGAGAAAATACATTGATAAGCCCTAAGAGGCTTATCGATCTATGTGAAGGCAGGGATTAAGATAAAAAACCGACATCACAACCATCTTAGGGTGTAGATACTTGATTCCTGCACCCCCCCATACTGCTTCGGGTGAGACTTCAGTCCGCACTCTGTGGACTGATGCCGAAAGGGCCAATAGTGTAGGGATTTGCTTGGTTGCCTAATGCTGAACCTGGGTTAAGGCCCATCAAGCCAACACTTCTTGTAAGGAACCAAATTTTTATTTCTCACCTATATCTTGAGGTCTTCCCCACTCCGGTGGCCACTTCCATTTAACTTTCTCATTTCCTTTCAAGTCATGCTTCGGCTCAAAATTGCACTTTGACTACTCATAACAATGCTTTAGCTTCCTGATGGCTTCCTCCAATGATCTGGGTTCATAAAACTCAATCTAGTCTCTATATGTTGTTAGAAACTCACTTATACCTTTGAATCTTAGCCTTCTCCTCCTTGAGATATGGTACATATGTCAACAACTCCAAGAACCTGCTAGTATACTGATCATCTGTCATAGAACCCATTCGTAGCTCATAAAATTCCTTAGCATTGTCATTATAGTACCTCTCTGACAAGTACTTAGTTTTGAAGAGTCTCTCAAAATCACCCCAAATCAACTCTTCTTCCCAAATGCCCTTGACATTCTTCACATATTCACACAAAATATCTGTTTTCCTTTGAGACGAAAGGTGGCTATCTTGGCTTTCATGTTCTCTAAGTAGTTATGGAATCTGAAGAACTTCTTCATCCCAAGCAACCATGCCTCTACATCTTTTGAATTATTCATCTCACCATAGGCTGCTTGAATTTCTTGAACTTCATAGGTAAATACTCACCCCTCCTATAAGGATGATGACAGTGATGACTGTCATGATGTATCCTAGATGAGGAACTAGAATCATGCACATACATACCAATCCTCCTTTCAGGTGTATCCAGTGATCTGCCACCTATAATTTTGTCCCTTGCCAAGCCCTCCAAGAAACTCAGAGCCTCCAGTCAATCCCATGAGCCTTTTTGAGTGTGCATGTAGCCTTTTCCTTCTAGTTTTATGCCAATACTGCGAGATTTAAGGATATTTTCAAGGGCTAGAACCTAGTCACTACCCAGAACTCCATGAAACTTCCAGACCTCATAAAAGACATGAAGATAATGCTTTTGATAACAAACTTGATCAAGGAATTGACCTGATCTAGTCTAACCATAACTATTATTATGTCAAACACTTGGTAAATATGCATCCTATAGGCCATGAATGTAAGTCAAAACAAATGAGTTGAAAACTTGTCTGAGGTTTAACAAGAAGGATCACTACCTTCTCACATTAGTTGTCATCAGATCAATTAGGTCTTGCATTCATTATTCATTCAGTTACAAGTAAAAACATGGAGAGATCCATGACTGAGAGTTGTCAAATAACCACGCTTATAACCAACATATAACCAGATAAGTAACATTGAGAGAACAACCATTAAAGCCACATAACAACAAGTACATTTACTCATCAAATGCAAGAGAAATTTAGCTCTTATTAAACATAGGCAAAAGCCAACCAGGTTCGGGATTTCCACATACCACCCAACCATATATTAGCTGAACCAAATATTTCTTTCATCCAATCACCCCCGTGACATATTCCAAGCATGAATGTGGGATTTCACAGGATAAACCAATCCATAAACAAGTAAGGGAATCCATAGGTTAAACCACCTCCACCCTCATCATACCATGACCTCACCTAAATGGTGTCGAGATCACAAAACCAAACTAATCTTAGATGCCTTTGAATTCTTCTTGAATACCTTGAGGAATTTTCCTCTCTCCATCCTTGAATTTACCGTGTATCCTGCCACTACCAGTCAAGGGATTCCTAGGCGTTTGGGAATTTACCCGAGACCACCTCACCTGAATCCAAAATATTCTGGAAATCAAAATCTCAAACTGAGAAAAGTCTCATCACACCATGACTATTCGAAATGGCAAGGGAAGGCTAAAATCCATTGTTGAAACCCGAAAAAATCCATGACAATGATAGCAAAAGAACTAATTACCAACATGCACATACCATGCATGTTAAAACCAACTAGGAAACCATACATGAAACCTGTTATCTGCAAGTATTCCTACTGAAGTTGCTTGATCCAACTTTCCCTTGTTTGATCCTTACTTTCCTTTACTTTCCTTGCCCTTCCTTTGCTTTCCTTATCCTTCCCTTGCATGCTTTCCTTCTTTCTCCTCTTGGTGCTCTTCTCCTATCTGAGACTAATTCCAAAACTGAATTGACAAAAGGATACCAACTAAGGCTTTGATTCCTTTTATTGTTGATGCCTCTAATTTCTTCATTTTCCCATTATTTTCCTTCAATTTCCTCCTCATATGTAACCTTTAACCTCCCTTTTCTCCTAAATTCCTTTATTTTCATAAATAGAATGTCAATTAATGCCTCTTTTCCTTTTCAAATACTTTGCCATTTCCTTTGCCAATTTACCTTTAGGCATAAAAAAAACAAGTCATGCCCACTAGGATATTTTTCTAGAACATTTAGCTTGGAATAAGTGTCCCTTGACCTTGGTCTTATTTTTCCTTGATTAAATTTTATTACATGAAATTTTAACCTGGGACTATTATAATTGAGGCACACATGGGTAGAATGTAAGCAATGCAATATGTGGTATGTTGAGACAAATATGGAAAAGTGGAAAGACACTGGAAGCAAGGTTTCTTGGTAGAGACAATATGGTCTCTAGATGTGTAGTACAGGTGATGTGTACATGTTGTACAAGTGGTGTTGTGTACACATCGTGTAGGTGGTGTTATGTACATATGGTTATATGTACATGTTGTATATGTGGTTTTGTGTACATATGGTGCTATGTACATGTTGTATAAGAAGTGTTGTGTACATGTTGTACATGCGGTACTTTGTGCATGTGGTGTTTTGTACACGTGGTGTTGCGTGCATGTGGTGTTGTGTACACATTGTGTAGGTGGTAATGTGTACATGTGGTGTTGTGTACACATTGTGCAGGTAGTGTTGCGTACATGTGGTGTTGTGTACACATTGTGAAAGTGGTGTTGTGTACATGTTGTGTAGGTGGTGCTATGTACATGTGGTGTTGTGTACACATTATGTAGGTGGTTCTATGTGAATGTGGTGGTGTATACACGTTGTGCAGGTGGTGCTATATTGGCTACATGTCCTACATTTTGTGTTGTGTATATGTGGTACTGCATTATGGGTATTGTGCAGTTCTTGTGTCATGACATGTGTATTCATTGTATTGTATGGTTTGTACATATGCATTATTTTTTACACTAGGTGTAGGTGTATGTGTGGTGTTGTACACCGGGTGTAGGTGTATGTGTCATGTTGTACACTAGGTGTAGGTGTAGGTGTATCTGTTATCTTGTACAATAGTTGTAGGTGTATGTGTCGTGTTGTACATCGGGTGTAGGTGTATGTGTTTTTTTGTACACTATGTATGTGTATTTGTTGTACAATGTGATGAGACAAGCCTATATGGTATTGTCTAAGTCCTTATTGTTTATATTGAGGGTTTAGGTGGCTTAGTCTCTAGATGCCCTTGTTGTTGATATTGAGGGTTGAGGTGGTTTAGTCTCTAGATACCCTTGTTGCTGATATTGAAGGTTGAGGAAATTTAGTCTCTGAATGACCTTGTTGTTGATATTGAGGGTTGAGGCTATTTAGTCTCGGGATACTGTTGTTGCTAATATTGAGAGAGGAGGCAATTTAGTCTATGGATTCCATTTTTTCTTGAAGAGAAGAGAAGAAACTAGGTGCTTTCCGAGTTTGGAAACTAAACCAATGTGTATACATGGTTAAGGGAATAAAAAACATTTGGTGCTTTTCAGGTTTGGAAAACCAAACTAGTGTTTATATGTGGTTAAAGAGAAGAGAAGGAAAACCAAACTAGTGTTTATATGTGTATTGGGTTCCTTTGTTGTCATTGACATGGGTTTTTTTGGGTGTGACAGTGGTTTCAGGCTTGCCTTGCCATTTCCAAGTAGTCGTGGTGTGATGGGATCTCTTTTCTCGGTTGAGCTTTGAATTGTTAGAAGGTTTTGGAAGTGGGTGAGGTGGTCTTAGGAAAATTCTAAAGAGTTGGGGGTGGAGGTGGTTTAATCTCTAGGAAGCCCTCGACGGGTGGGTGGAGATAGGAAAATTCCTCATGGTATTAGTGAGGAAACTTTGAGGCATCCAAGCTTGTTTTGGGATTAGTGATCTCTTGACCAGTTTTGGTGGAACCATAATAGCCTAAGGGTGGAGGTGGTTTAATCTCTGGTAAGTCCTAGTTGTTTGTCTTGATTTCCCATATTCATGCTTAGAATATGGCACATGGGTGATTGGCTGAAAGAAAGATTTGGTTCAGCCCAATCTATGGTCAGGTGGTATGTGGAAGTCCCTCAATTGGTTAGATTTTTCATAAGTTAATAAGAGATATTTTCTTATTGTGATTCATGAGTAATTTTACTTGTTATTATGTGACTTTCATGGATATTCTATCTTGGTTAATATTCTTCTTATATGTTGGTTATAAGCATGGTTCCATATTATGTTATAGAAATGGCTCTTTCTATGTTTTGATTAGTTTATTAATGGTTGATGAATGCATGGGCTAACAAGTTTTATTTCAGCTATTATGAGAGAGAATTAGACCTTCTTGGTGATTATCAGATAAGCTTCAGACTCCTCTAATTAGATATGTATTCATGAAATGTAGCTTACAAGTTTACCATGTGTTAAACGAAATGATTGTTATGGTTGGGACAAGATATTGTTCAAGTTTTTTATGAATAGATTTGTCCTGATGCCATTTATGATTCTGGAAAGTCTCAAGCAATTATGGGTAGTGGTCTGGAGGAAGGTCTGAAAAGGTGGCACAAATCCTAAGACTGCATGCTCAAAACTAGAGGAATTGGACTATAACTACATGGATGCAGTGTTGTGCATGAAGTTAGAGGCCTATAACTGCATGCATGCCTTGTTGAGGGTGCGTTTCTGGGCCTCGGGTAGTAAAAGAGAGCCTCAACTTAGGGATTGGTCACTTGGGGTGATTCTTTGGCTCCTCAGTCACATGTAGTCCCTGTAGGATGTCAGAAATGTTTCAATTTGTAGGCCCCACTTCCTTAACTAGAATTTGGAGGTCGGGTCATGTCATAGTAGCCCTCAACTCATATTTACTCGGGTAGGCCAGTTAAAATGGGTAAATGTTGGAGGAGGAATTACACAAGTGACTTATGAACCACTGCAACTTGCAATCAAACGTTAACCTACGACCAAGCACTTCTTATCCTAATCACATAATCGAAGGTCACATCATTTGAAGACAGACCATGTCATAACTTGCAATTTGCGATTAATTTTCCCCAAACACGCCTTCTATTGCATAATCACACAGATGCATTATTTAAAGTCATATCCCTTTCCAAATTGACACCATGCGACTTGCTAAAAAATGCAACCTATCCTTGTGAGCTTTTGTGCGACCTATATCTCAAACTCAAGATTGAGACTTTCTCCAATAACCCAACTCTAGAAAAGTGATCTTTTATTTTACACCTACCATATTTTATTTTTAGTTAGTAATTTTATTCATGTTAACCTTGATGTCTTTGTATCACATATTTGTAATGATAGGTGACATCGATCTTGATTGCATTAGTATTTCATCATTTTATGGAGAGATGATGTCGTGGTAGTCAAGATTTCTTGTGGGGGTTCCTATAGGAGATCAACTAGAATAGAGAGAAACATAGAAGGGGTTGTGGATATCCCACCTACCTTGGTAATATATGGGGACACAACATCTAATATCAACAAGAAAAAACAATTGACTTGGTGGGATATCTATTCTGAGTTTTCTAACTCAGACACCCCATAGATAGGTAGGACTTCTGAGTTTACATCAACATCAAAAGATCCTGGTTGCATACGGTAGTTTCACATCTGCAAGTATTCCCATGCACCAAAATTATTGATTGGTTATTTCATTGTGCATATGTAATTCAATGGGCTATCAAAGGACATGATTGAGGGATTTTATCCTCTTTTGTTGCTACTGGCATTTCCAGTTACTACAAACTTCTGGATTGAGAAGAATAATTAAACATTAGGTAATTGGCAGATTTCAATGAAACTACCAAAGACACCAAAGACATTTTAAATCATGGTGGAAGGAACCCACCAAATTCAGGGTTAAACCAAATCAAATCTATAAGATATATGGTTTAATGAAGGTGTATCAATTGATGGTTGTTATTATGAACAAGTTTTACATAAGAGAATATACAGATACCTTCCTAGGAGCATTGGTACTTATCATGCACATAGTTGCCACAAGTGGGACTATATTCAATTGGGAAATTATCCTAGCATCAAAGCTGAAAACCAACATTCAAGTAGCCAAAGCTTCTGAGAAGGGTAAGCCATCAGAATTCTTCATGGCCTCTTATCTTCTTGATGCAGATTACGCCAAGTGTTAATTTGAAGGATGGAGTCTGAAATGGACCCCATAGGTACCTGAACCAATACATATATACAACAAGTGATTTCAGAACCCAGGTTAGAAGGCTTCATTTGAAACTACCTTAGAATCTTTTATTGCTCCATTATATTAGGCACTCTTTGGTCATGATCCACCTTTTTTGTCAGAACGATCCTGGAATACTATTATCGAGGTGGTAGATTGGTTTCTTATTAGGGAAGAAACTTATATCAAAGTCTTTGGCACGTATAAGCCTCCTCATGCTCTCTCAACATTAGCAATAGATAGAGTTCTCTTGTAACAGGATTGTATCAGTTAGCTATTGGGTTATCCAACACATTGTCAAAAGGAAAGAAGGGACCCTGGCCTATGTTACCTCTAACAATTGGGGTATATTCCATTGAAAATTTCAAATAATCCCAAGCTGAAGCTGAAGAGATAAAGGGTTTTTGTTTGATTTATCTAGGTATCTAAAAGTATGACTCAAGGGGTATTGCAACCTCACATTGTAAAGAAGTTGGTTTTGGTTGGTCATACAGACATGAGAAACAAAATTAAGAGGATAAGGTCAAGAGATTTTATAGTGACTCTAGGGCATCAGGCCCAAATGAGAAACAAGGAGAACAAGAACAAGAAGAAGAGAAAACAAATGATGAGGACACAAAATGTATGAGTCTTGAAGAATGAAGATATTTTTTCAAAAGAAATAAATAGAAACAAGATGAATGAGAAGCAAAAGAAGCAAAAGGGTGACCAACAAAAGGGAACCAATCCAGGATCCAACAAACAAGGAAAATCAAAATATCAACAAGGATAAGATGAAGAAGGAGAAAATATGGAAGAAAGAATGCCATGATAACTCGTAGAAAACAAGAGATGAAGAAGAAAGGGAGGAAGAGAAGCGTAGAAAAATAAAAGAAAATTAGGAAGAACTTTTGAAGAAAAAATAGGAAAAGGAAAGAAGAAGAAAAATAAAGGAAGGAGGAGGAAGAATAAAGAGCACAAGAAGTCGAACAACAAGGGAAAAAAGAAGAGGAAGAGATGATAAATAAACATGAAGATGAGGAAATGAAATGAAAGGTCAAAGAAGAACAGAGAAGGAAAGTCAAAGATGAATATAAAAGGCTAGAAGAAGAGGATAAAAAAGGTCGTAGGAGGATCTTGCTAAGAAAATCGAACAAGATCAGCTCAATAGAAATCAGAGCAACACAACAAATGACTAGAATCTTCAAGGGTCTAAAATGCAAATAGATCTACATCCTATATACATTCCTCCTTCCACTCTTATTACCGGCGGACATCTACCATTAAAAGAGCTAGGCATCCCAGTTGAAGAAGAAGAAGAGGAAGTGTTGGATATTACAAAATTGGCTTTTGATCAAATCCAGTGAAAAATCATGCAAAAAAGGAGAAAGTGTTATGCCAAGAACCCATCTAAGCCAATATTGGTGGTCACAGAGAATGAAATTGTCCTAGATACTACAATCAACCCTGAGATGATCTCTTCAACTGGAAAACCTTTGTGACCACAACTGAATTAAATATGAGTAGGTTGAATAGATAGGTGGTTGAAATATTGGTTAAGGTTCATGCTTATGAACAAAGAGTTTCACAAGTATAAGAGGATAACCATGTTTTTCATGTAGCGCATTCAAGTAGAAAAGGATTTCAATCATCCATTCAAGACGAGGTAAATACATTAGAAGATACTATGACCCTAGTTTACCAAGAGATGATGAAGTTGCATCGATATACAACAACATTTCCAACCATACAAGTAGAATCTAATGAAAATGTATCTTTTCTCAAACAAGCCACCACAATTATCAATAATATACATGACTAGACTACTCAATATTCATATGCTCCAAAATATCTCCCAAGGAAGGATTGGATAATTGCTAAAGATGACAAAGTTAAAATCTACATCAAGGTCCATTAACGTGATAGGTTAGAAAAGGATGTGGAAAGAGTATTATCTTCATATAAGCAACTATTTAGTGGGTTGGAATTTGTTATCAAAGTGCACAAAGTGCCTTTTGTTGGATCTGTTAGTGAAATAAGGCCACAAGAAGAAGTTCTACAAGAAATTCAAGCATTCCTCAATCCTTTCAAACAAGCTTCTACCATGGAAAAATTATTGTTACAAAGGAAACAATTACTCAATATGTGGTGGAACCTATAAGAATATACACCAAGTTTGTGAAGCTATATAATCTGATCAAGGTTTAGAAGAACACTCTATTATCGGATGCCCTAGAATGCCTTCACAGATATGGAGACGAGCAACGACATAATTTTATCAACATTGAAAAGGATTAGAAGCTTTGGTGCACATATCTTGTATAAGAATTGCATTTAGATGTCCCATCTCTATATATAACTATATTAGCTGAATAGGAGCCATTATTTCTTCATGCAATATGATAGTATAGGATAAGATACTAGGATAGAGTAGAGAGTCTCATGGGAATTTTAAGGGTTGTGAGGCAACCTAAAAGTCACTAGGGTAGACGCAAGGTCACCCATTTTTCTATAAATATGACCTCATGAAACAATGCAAAGGACTTTTGGTTTTGGATTCCTTTGTGCATATTGTTTGAGAACTAATAGATATTTTGGTGAATGCAAGAAGTGATTTCATATTTCAACTCATGGATCTGATGGGGTTCTCGTGTGATGGTGTTATGGATATTGTCAGCTTAATGTTTCAAGATTTATGAACTTCGGCATGCAGTTCCTTCATGTGTGATTGAGCATTGTGGGAATCCTCTTGTAGTGATTGGATGGTATATGATGTGTTCACTTTATGTTTAAATCAATGAGTTGTTTTATTGACATGAGCATTATATCATTGTAGGATTTTTATTGATCGTGAACTTATTCATGATTGGTAAACTTATCTATGTAATGTGTATGGGTATTTTTTAAGCTTTTCTAAGACTTCTTTTATTAAGATTCATGCTTTGATGTTATGTTGTTAATATTCATAGTATCTTATGTGTTGAACTTCCATAGATCACTTATTTGTTTTTGTTAAAGTTTCATTTGTTCTTTGATGATTGCTACTTATTCCTTCCAAAGAAAATTTCAATCATCGAGATTGTAGTTGGGTGCACATGCCAGATGGGACTCCTAAACCAAATGGAGTCGAGTCTAATTGGGATTCTACACTGAGGATATCCCCTAGCTATTGGCGGTTCATTATAGCTCATCAACAATTTTTTTCCCTAGAAGGAGGGCCCATCTTACAAAATGGTTGGCGTTAACACCTTTCCTAATCCTAAAACCTCCCAACAAGCTAATAAAAACCTCATTCCATTCCTCCTTTACATCCTCATCATCCCTCTTTAGGAGCACCTTTCAGTGACACTCCCTCTATTAATAATCAACCACCCTTGCTTGAAGATGATCTTATTGACGAAGGCCCACCTCTTTACGAAGTCACATACAAGCAATTGATAGTTCTATTCCATGTTACTCATCAATTTTCTAAGAGCCTCAAATGTATCCCCATTGTGAGCTCCCTTCCTCACACACGTGCAACTCAGCCTCACCATACTCATAAGGGCGCCCTAGAAATTTCAGTGCAAGATTTGATTAATATAATATTGGATGACTATGCAGATGTTGTTGAAAGGATTTCAATCCAAGGTTTGGAAATTCCTCTCAGTTCAGATAGGGAAGGCCAGGGGGAAGAGAACTTAGAAGATGGGAATCGTCACTAATGCAAGAGTGTTGAGAATATCCAAATACATGAGGTGAAGGGAATAACATGAATTAAGTGAACTTGCGGAATGAGGAGGACCCCCAGAATGAGAGAAATATTAGACTTAAGAGAAATTTGAGGAACCTATGAAAACTTAAGAACCTTTGAAATCTAATAAATCTTAGGGTTCCAAGAAGGGCTGTATAAGATTTTTCACATAGTAGTGAAGGCTTGAAATCTAGCTCTCACAGTGACTGAGGGGAAATGTTAACCAAATGTATCTTAATCCACCAAGAGCTAACCGATGACAACCTTTGGCTTGGATGGCTCAATGTCCTCTAGAAATCTGAGGTCAGCTGCATATCCAGAGAAACATATCCCAAAATTTGATCTGGAAAAGGGAACCACCATTGAAGATCATAGCAACAATTTTTATCTATCTTTCTAGACGATGAAAGTCCAACATGATAATGTTTCTTATAGGTTGTTCCCACATACCTCAGAGAATGAGGTTGCCACATGGTACTACTCTCTGTTTGTGGCTTCCATCTAAAATTGGGATGAGTTTCAAAATTTTTTTCTCAAAAAATTCGTAGAACATAAGACTCCACCGTGCTCCTCACAAAATTAAGCTCTTTGAATATGGGCAAGAATTAAAAGGTTAAGGATTTCAATCATAGATTTAGTACTTGTTTCAGGTATAATAACCCTAGGGTCTTAGGTTGGGAATCCCAAAAGAATGGAGGGCATACAACATAAAAAGACACATAAACAGGAAGTCCTAATACTTAAAAAATTAAATTTGGTAAAAAAGATCTTACCCATAGGTCTTACGTTTGAGGCCGTTCCCGTAGGGTTCAAACCCTCTACTTCTTCCCTACACTTTAAGACCTGCAATTCATTCAAGACAAAGCATATACACCAAAAATAACTGAAATCATGTTCATGATATCAAGGTTAGATCATATAAGAATGTAAGAAAATAATCATTAATGTGAAATTTTATAAGAAAATCATGACATAAATTAATGCATAAAGACCATAATCATCTGGAACAAGACAACACCTCTTTATTAATGTAAGCTAAAGAAAATATAGAAGAACTACAACCTGAGTCGTCCTTTGGCTCCAAGCGAAATTGTCCTCTAGATCTATCCTTCCCAGGCCTCAACAATCCTCCTCCATAAGCATACACAAGGATGCCATGAAGGGATGGTGAACATCTCAAGAAGGAAAGAGGGGCTTCCTATGACTTGGGAGTGAAAACGACACAGGGATATCTTTAGACTTGATCATGGATGTAATCAACTATAATATCAATATCTAATCCTTCCTCCTCCCTTAGGCCTTCCCATGGAGATGTATTTATACTTCTCCAAATTAGTTTTTCAACTGGGAAACAGTTGGGCCATGGGCTATAGTAGGTGGGTATCTGGTCAAACTCGTAAACCCTGCCCGAATTAAGGGAGATTATATATTTTTTAATGTTTTAACACATATATGTGGGTTTGGTATAGGTTGAACCACGTGTACATGTGCTTTATATAGGGTATTATCACATATGGGATTTAAAACATTGTTTTTTATAAAATGGACCAAGTATGGTAGGGAAGGGTTGCCATGGGCCATATCATAGAGCATGAAATATACCAAGGGTGGTAAATGGTGCTATAATAGATTCCCCCTAATATTTGAGGTTAGAAGGGGTACATGATGGCTGAAATGTATTAATTGTATAGAAAGAATCATGCGAGGACCTGAGACGAGTTCACCAGATTTCAGCCTACCAAGCTAGTGGAAGAGATTAGAAAGAAAGTTATTGTCTGAGGTGGGCATACCCATGCTCAGAGATAATAAAGCATGTCTGCATATCAAATACAAAAAGGAACCCAATATGTATACAACTATAAAAGAACTGAAAATACATAGTGGATCATCTGATCATATCCATAGAAGTACATGTCACAATATCACATATAAAAAACTAATCAATAATGTTGAATTACAAAGCTGATCACTGAATTCATAAAGCTAATCCAAAAAGTACCAAGTCAAATAGTGGAACAAATGGTATTGCATGCAACTCATGTGCCAACATATATGATGTCACTATGATGAACTACAACATATAAGGTAGATGGTGTCACTAACAGAAACAAGAGGAACTGGTAAGTGAACTAACAAATGCTGATAAACCCGAGGTCTTTATCGAATGTCGTGGTACATTTCTACACAATGGGAATAAATGATCTGAAGTCGACCATGTGAGAAATCGTTTGATTACTGGTCATTGATGTATACCGTTAACAAACTCGAGAATACTCACCCATAATGATGATGAGAGGCAAGGTACCTAGTACAATCTAACAAGTGCGAATAAAGGATATGAAGTCGAACACTTGGAAGAATTTATCAATCAGAAGACAATGATGTATTCCCACTATTGATAGTGAAGGAATCTTCCACTGATGACTCCAAACCCTAAGGTACTGCCAAATGGACTCTAGACCTTGTTCCTAGAGAAATGAGTTGAAGTCGATGGGAAAAGATCTATTGGAAGGAAGGAATTAAGGCATCCTTCATCAATCTAGCGTGGGTGTAACCTGCAGGCTAGTAATTAGGAAGGAATCAGATGAAGAAAGATGTAGTAACCAAACCAAAGCATGTTTCCGATGTACACAAGATGTAGTTAGTGCACAACAGAAACCCATTGTACCAACCAATAATGAAAGTTGACACAGAGGCGAGGAATCCACCAATGAGGTCAAATGGAAAACAAGGTACTACATGAATCTTAATGTGTGATAATGAAAGCTGACGTCGAACACAAGGGAAACCACTTAGTCAAAGACCCATGATACTAATCAATGCTGAGCACAGAGTCACCTATCAATGATGGAAATAGGGCCAGGGTGCAACTCTAGGACTACTCTTAGAGCAATTTATTGTAGTCGATAAGAGCAAGACTTGCCAGAAAGAAGTCAATGGAGACCTTCTCAAAACAGCATGAGAAAAGGACCAAATTGCTTATCTGATAGTGAAAATGCCTCTAAAAATCAGGGATGGCCAACTGAAAATAAGTCAAGAGACACCACAGAAAGGCCAACTAAGGTTTACTTCCCTTGAACAAAATCACGATTCAAATGTGACAATATGGCAGCATATGATAACTTTGTATAATTTTGTCATGCAAGAGGCACAAACAAACTCTCCATATGACTAGAAGAGATAACCAACCGAAGGAGTACTGACTCAATAACAAGGTTAAGGCTCTCCTAAGTCAAACTAAAGCTCGTCCCAATGGAGGAAAGACTTAATTTTGAGTGATTTATTCAAGGGTGACACAAATGACTCTAGTTGCCATCAATCATGGAAGTAATGTCTCGTTCCTGACCTTTTTGGAATATTTATTTTTTTTGTCTTTTTCATATTTATAAAGCTCGAAAAAGAATAAAAGAATGCATATAATACAGTGGAAAGAACGAGTGTTGAAGTACAAATTTTCTAGTTCTTGGGAGTGGAACATGCCTATGCTCAATGCAAGGTGACGAAACTAGTCAATGAGACTCAAAGGAATGTTTTTTCCACATATAAGCAAGTGTCAAGTTGTAGAGACAAAATGATTGCAGGGTTGATTTCGCAGAAAGGTATGGCCAAAAAATAGGCTTAAACACGAATCCAAATGAAGCCAGCTTGAGGACAAAAAGAGGCAAATAGTCAACATGAAATGTAGTGGTACAACTCAACACAAAGGAGGCTCTAGGGTATAAATCCAGAAAAATATCGAAGAAGGAAGAGAATGAAGCTTCAATGCACAAGTCATGGTGGGACTAAAGAGGAATCTCGAGCCTATGCAGTATAGCAGCATGGGAAACATATGCTAATGAGAATTTAACTAAGATCCCATGTAAAGGTTGGCTCTATCATCATGTCATGATTTTATAAGTCGGTGAGTGAAAATGGTTTAAGAACCAAGACATGATGGGATCAACCCTATGGCCAAGATATCACACTATGGAGGTTAGTATGCAAAATGCAATGGAAAATGATATCCCCTAAACCTATATGCTAGTGAAAAAAGATACCTACCATGACAAGTCTGCTGCCATGGAATCAAAGTGATCTCTCAAAATCTCCAAAGTGTCCTAAAAAAATGACCCATCCCAACACTCCAAGCCAAAAAGGTCATAAAGCTTATAAAGTTTTGCAAATAAAATATGATTTTTTGAAAAAAATGATTTTTACATGTCAACCTATATAAAGACGTTTTGACTTACAAATTTTCATTTGTATATGAACAAGTGAGCGAAGGAGATGTGGAGCAAAAACTCAAGCAACCTCAATCCATCTGATTCATCCGCCAATTCATTCTTCAACTATCCAGGTAACCTCCTAAATGATTCTTAGATAAATTTTATTTATTTTCAAATATCTTTTTCGAAATTTTCACCGTAGAAAAGTAGTTTAAAATTTGTTCCTTGCGTGCACGCGGGTTGGACATGGCAGGCTCATGTATAAAACAACCCTACACATGACTGTTTAGATAGTGAACCCGCATGTGCGTAGTTTGAAAATTTAAAGCACAATTTCTAATGATCCAAAAACATTTGATTTACATGATGTCTATCACATTGAGAGAAAGGGAACATAATGCAATTGACAATGAAGTGATGGATGATAAAATGGCGTTAGATGCCTTAAAAGAATGTGGTTTATTAAAGAATTTCAAGATGCCAAACATGAAAGCAAACACCATATTACTAGAGATGTTTATCCATTATTGGGATCTAGAAGAAGATGCCTTCATCATTTACCAAATTCCTCTAAGAATAGAAATAGAGGATGCCTATTTTATCACTGGTCTTTCTCGAAGAGGAGAGAAGGTCAATTCGACGAGAAGAATTAAAGGGAGCCTCAGAGTAGAGGATTATGTACATATCTACTGCCCAAGGAACAGAGAGAAGATTGGAACTCAAATTCAAATTAAACATGTAGAGAGCTTAGCCTTGAGAATCATTCTCTTTACCATTCCTAGAGTGAATGGATCAACCTCTCTTCACCAGGCTTCTCGAGTTTCGATGAGTCTAGAAGTAGAGTGTCTTACAATAGTTTTTGATTGGTGTACACCCCTCTTGACTAACATGAAAAAGCAACTTACATCCATCAGAAAAAGTCAAACAAAAAACTTCGGATATCAAACCATTTTGAGCTCCTTTTTCTTCGAGAGAGTATCAAGGTTTCGACCCAAGGTATTGTCCACCATTAGTAGCCTGAGGGATCCTCGAATGGGTAGATGGGCTGATCTGATGAAGAGATAAGGGGGTGGTGAGGTCACTAGAAACACTTTCAATGACAAGTTCTTCTCCTGGTGGGAACAACAAGTCATAGATGTTGAGTACTACCCCTGCGTTGGCATGGATTTCAGAGGAGACCCATATCTGATGTTGCCACCGGATGCAGTGTGGGGAGCCATAGGTAATTTTTTTTTTAATTTTTGAAATGTTTTAATTTTTTTTAGATTTTAAGTATAAATAAAATGAAAACATTTTTGATGAGACAAATACTTACAAAATTATTTTGATCATGACATAGATATTGGACTAGTAAGACCTGCGGGTCTACCTAGGCACAGATATTGTGAAGGGATGTGGAGGGGGTTGCAGTTGAGACCGAAAAGACCCTTCATGTTGTACAGAGGAACTTGGTGAGACTGAATCACCAAGCACCTATGGAAGTCATACAAGACCTTCTGGTAGAGATGTAGAGGTGCATGGTAGGAGTGCCACGTGATTGGGTGTGACCATTCCGATGGGTGGAAAATGCCATCGTCTTCTTTCGTGATGCTCCCATGAGAAGGACCCATAGATATAAACTTATGGATGATTAGATATTTTGATTAGACATGATTATGGGCATAAGCCCTAATTTTGTAGGACAATTTTGTCCCAATTTTGTAAATTTTGAACATAAAACTTCTATCTATGTACCGATGGTTTCATTGTGATGATCATATATATATAGATGACTCTTCAATTATTTTTTATTTTTTAATGTGGTGAATGATTTATGTGCCAATCTAATGCTTGATTAGCGATAGAATCTGTAAATGAATTTTCTGATCGTGGAATATGAAAAAAATGTGATATAAATAAATGATCTCTGTATTAAACACACTCTTAGAAATTGGCGATATAAATAAGGATCTCTCACATAATAGATGTTGCTTAATTGAGATACCACCAATTTCGAATCCAAGTATACTAATAATGAATCAATACCAAGAGATATTGTCTCAGATAGTAAATTAATGACAACAACATATTCAAAAACATTGTTTGAAGCAGGACCGATACATACACCTATTGAAACCAACAATTGGTTGAATGGATAATAAATTACCCAAGCCGTGGAAGCAAGGTTTCGAGTTTGTCTACTAGCACCATCGACAAACCCTAGATATATCAAATCGTCCATCAATACCTTCCAAAGCAGATCAAAAATATCTACATCACTACGAAATGGATAGATAGATATGCATAAATATACAATATTTACAACCAAGCAAATGCTAGGCTGAATCCTAAGAAAAATACTTTTTAAGATAGAGCCCATTTCTGGGCTCCGCCAATTCGTTTCCCTCAAAATAAACAAACTCATAAGCTCTATTTTTCAAGAACTTTTTAACAATCAGGGGACCGTACCACATAGATTTGAACTTTCCTGACCCTAAGGCATCTTTGTCTTGGTTATAAAGCAAGACAAGGTCGCCTTCAGAGAAAAACTTAGGACAGACAACCTTATCATATTGAGATTTTACTCTCTTTTTATGAGCTTTGTTGATTATGGCTGCATCTCAACACTACTCATCGAGATGTTCCAAATGAACGAGGCATTATTCAATGCTAGAAGTATCTGGAATAATTTCAACATCTAATTTAAGGGAAGGAATTTCACATTCCACAGGAAAAATTGATTCCAACCCATAAACTAGTTGAAAAGGAGTAAAACCTATAGCAGTCTTGACTAACATTCGGTATGCCCAAAGCGCTGGATATAACATAATTTCCCAATTGGATCGAGCTTTGTTAATCGTCCTTTGTAGGATGATTTTTTGGGATTTATTCATGGCTTCAACTTGCCCATTGGCCTGAGGATAATAAGGAGATGAATGCTCCTACTGGAAACCCAACTTAAGAGCCAATTTAGACATCATCTGGGTCTAGAAATGGCTGCCATGCTCAATGGCAATCTCTTTGAGAATACCAAACTGGGAAATGATTTGTTTGAATGGAAACAAGGTTGTTGTTTCACCATCGTTCTTGAAAGTGCACAAAGACTCGGCCCACTTAGTAAAGTAGTCAACAACTATGATGATATAATTATGATTTCCCGCTGAAGGCGGATTGCAAGTAGTAAAATCAATACCCCACTTTGTGAATGGACAGACGATAATCACATGAAAGAGTGGAGCTAGATGTGGATGCATTTTCCGATTATAAAGTTTACAAGGGTGGCATATCTTCTCCGCTTCAAAACAATCCTTGAAGATTGAGGGCCAAAAGTAGCCTGCATGCAAATTTTTTTGGGTTGTTGCAAGCCCAGATAGATGAAGACCACAAGCTCCACTATGAAAATCATTTATCATAGACTCAACTTCTTCTAAGGTTAAAAAACGTATAAGGATTGAATCAACCTTGCGATGATATAAAGTGTCACCTATAATAATATATATTTTTAGCCAAGTGATGTAACTTTCTACATTCATCCTTCGAAAAAATGAGAGGAAATTTCGAAGTCTAGAGATATATAATGATATCTCCATACCAAGGATCTTGAGGGGAAATAAGGAAAAGATGTTCATTAGGAAAATATTCTCATAAACTATTTCTTCCTCATAAGGCAACTCTGAGATCAATTCTGCAAATACTAATGATTTATTAGACTTGGCTGACATGAATTCGAGATCGAACTCTTGTAAAATGACAATTCATCTATTTTATTTTCCCCCAATCACTTACCCGTTGAGAACAAATTGAAATGGATTAACAACTTCTTAGATGAAAGTTTTTCTAAGAAGAATTTAACGTCTAAGTTGTTGGACGAGATGGATAGCTACCAAAGCTAATTTGTCAATGGGATAATATCATAGTTTAGGGCCCAATAAGCCTCGACTCAAATAATATATTACGTGCTTAGTGAAAGCATCATCTTCCTGTACTAGAACCATACCAATAGTTGATTCTGCTACAATGAAATATAAAAGGAAGTCTCTGTTATAATTTGTGCGAAATCGTCCCATAGAAATGGGACCCCTTTCCTAAGCAGTCTCATAATTTCTTTAGTAATCTTGGCGTAATTAGCCATAAATCTCCTTAAGAAATTGGTTTTTCCTTGAAAACTCTGGAGTTGACGAATAGTGGATGGGGGAGACAATTGAAGTATTGCCTTAACCTTGAAGGAATCTACATGAATTCTTTCAGTAGAAACGATGAATCCAAACAACCGATCAGACGTGATGGCGAAAAAACACCTATTCGGGTTCAACTGGATTTTGTAGAAATGACATCGTTCAAAAATTAATCGAAGATGCATGGGATGATCAATTCTCTTACGGGAATGAGCAACTAAATCATCCAAGTAGGCTTCGATAATATGTTTGATATCGTGGAAAGCATATGACATGGCCCACTGAAAGGTAGCTCCAACATTCTTAAGGCCAAAAGGCATCTTCTTATATGCAAATGTACCCTAGGGGAAAATAAAAGCCTTCTTATGTTGATCTTCCAGATGAATAGTGATTTGATTATAACCATAAAATCTATCCATAAAATAGAAAATCTCATTACCCGCACACTCATCGATAACATAATCAATAAATGGTGTGGGGTAATTATCTTTAGGACATGCCTTATTCATGTCCCTAAAGTCAATGCACACACGGATCATTCCTTGCTTCTTGCAAATCGGGAATGGATTTACCAGTATATGAAACCCACCTTAAGCAACTTTTCAACCTTATCTTTGATAATTGCTGCTTTCCTAGGGTTTACTAGTAGAGGCTTCTGGTGAATAGGTTTTTCATTTTCATTTGTCTTGATCTCATGTTGGACTATAGATGGATCTATCCCAGGCATTTCCTCATAAGACCAAGCAAACACGTCTCGAAACTCTTTAAAGAGATCAGTATAAATTTGAATTTCTTTAGGGGAACAATCAGCTCCAATGAAGATATTCTCGATAACATTGGGATTCATAGAGATGTTCATTGGAACAGTTTTTGAAATGACAAACATGTTACCTTCGGCCGAAAACTGTGCTAGAGCCAAAGGATTTAAAATTGCGTGAACATCACCAGTAGATGAAGGACTAGGCAAGCTTGATTCTACTTCTCTCATATTAGGGAGGAAATATAATCGATGATGAAAATCATCCCACGACCTCTCAATACCCATAATTGCTTCTAGAATTGCTTCTTCAGATGGAAAAACAATATCTAGGCAATCCATAGAAGAAGTTGAATTTAGAGTCCAGGCCGAAGCCACATCCCCATCCAGATACTATGGTGCAAAAGGAGTAGGATTGGAGTCTGCAGTGTTAACTATAGATTCATAAACAATTTCATCTACAAACATAGGAAATGCCATTCCACCCACTTTCCCCTCATCTAATGTGGTGGTAGAAGAGGGTAAGGGCCAAGGAATCGAAAAATAATGAGTTCTAAAGAAATCTCTTTGATAAGGTGCCTTGGAAGATGAAATAGCATTAATTCGAGCAATAGGAGCAGGAAAATCAAAGGTACCCATTAGAGGAAATTTGGTTTTAAAAAGTTGACATTGAATTTCCATGTCATAATGTGTAAGCCAATTAAAATCTTTTAAAATTCAAAAGAGATACATGTGTGAGTAGGCACCAATTTTTTTTTTAAATTTACCTACATTAAGTGTGAATGGTGCCCAAGTGACCCAAAACTGCATTAAATATTAAATGTAAAATTAATATCTTATTCTATAAAAGTTATAATATCGAGAATATTTTTAATGAAGGGTAAAATATGGGTTGAGTGTGTTTTTAATGACACGTAACTAATTTAAATTTTAAATTTCCTTTTTAAAGTGAAACTTTATTAAATCTCATGTTAAGATATATATATTATAATATATATATATATATATAATATATATATATATATAATATATATATATATATATATATATGGCTATTGTTGATAAAAGTGACATTTTTTGGATAATTAAAATTAAAATTAAAATTCAATTTAAATTTTAAGTTTTAATTTTTAAATTTAATGGGTAATTTTAAGTTAAATTTAAATTTAATTTAAATTTAAATTTACCTTTTAATTTAAATTTTATTAAATCTTGTGCTAATAAATTAATTTAAATATAAAATATATTACAATTATTTGATAAATGTGACATTTATTTGAGTAATTTTGATAAAAGTAAAATAATAAAAATGATATATTAAAAAAATGTTTACATGGTATTATTTTATTAATTTCTTAATTTTTTCTTAGTGGCTATTTTTGAGTTGAACTTTCCTCTAATGCATTAAGGAAGAATACATCCCAACTCTTAGATTCTTGATAGGTTGCTTAGGATTGTTTGCTAAGGGAACAATAGATTCATAAGATGCATTGGATTCACTCGAAGAATAATCCATTTGATTAACCATTACAATTCTCCCTTCATGAGGAAAATAGAGGGTGCGAAATACTGATGATACAATAGCATCCATCTTGTAAACCCAATTTCTTCCTAAAAGGATATTATAATCCAAATTTGCATCAACTATTTCTACTTCGATATTTACAACCTTTCCCCCAATACAGACGAGAAAGGATGGAATAATCCCATGCAACCTATGAGAATGACCATCAAATGTTATTAAGAGAGTAGGTGACGAAATATCCTGAGGTGATCCAATAACCTTCCAACATGATATAGATATTATGCATTTGGAAGCTCCCTCATCAACTACAGTTCGAAAGATATTGGTCTTTCGGTATGTAGACTTGATTTGAAAAGTCATATGATGTGGGAGTCTCTTCTTGATATTTGACATGTCGAATGTAGGGATAAGAGAGTTATTTGGATCTACTGCTCCGATCGCAGTGAGAAACACACTCCTTTGTGTTGGGCATGACTGGAGTACCTCTAACACTGACATGGCACAAGGACTCTAAGCCAGATCTTCTACAATGGAGTAGTTCTGAGTTTCTTTGGCATTGGGGTTGATTGTCAAATGCTTTGCAGAGTCTTTCGGCATTCGAGGTATAGGCTCAACTATAGGCCTCTCGATATGGAGTCGCTCTGAAACATTAGGACTACTCTTGGCCTTAGATGATTTCGGTTCACCATAATCACATGACTGTGTAGAAACGTCAACATGTGAACTCATCATATAAACATTTGATGGATTTTCCCCTTCCTGGTTGCCCCCAGTGGGGGTACCAGTACTAGCATTCTCTCCAGCTATCAACTATTTCCCTTGGGGAAAAGGGTTAGTTAGCATAGCATGGGAGCTAGAAGACCCTTGTTGAACCAACAAGCGCTTAGTGTCCTGAATCTTTGGGCAAAGATGAGTTGAATAGTCACCATTGCATAACTTTCATGGCAACTTCACTTTCTTCTTGGACTCTTTTTTACCCTCCCCAACATCATTTTTAGGCTTATTTGCTTTACCCTTTCCATCCTGATTCTTCTTCTTACCACGTCCTTTTGTCTTCCCATCAGATTCTTGATTTCCTTTGGGGTTAGAAGTTTGAACGGTGTTGATAGACAAACTTTGAGAAGGCATGGGCACTAATGGCGATGCTTAAATAGAAGAAACAATTTGCAAAGACAATTGCTGCAATTGGTTTAGCAGGTTAGATGTTCTATTATGAATTGATATGACTATCCAGTCGGTAAGGGGACCCATATTTGTCTTGGAAAGATTAACCTTAGATCTCAGAGCATCAGGAAATTTTTTCTCAAGAATCCTAGATTGAGAATATATGAGTTCTAGCAGTTGGGCTCTAAAAAGAGCCTGTTCTTCGGTGAATATACCGGAGAGTGATACATCCTTAAAAATTTCAGGCTGCAAAGATTTGAGAAACCTTTCAAGAAGGAATTCTTTGGGAATATTAGCTTTAATGAGCCTCTTCCTTCTCCTCCATTCCTGGATGTGATCATAATGAACGAGGAACTGAAAATGGTTTAAAAATATGGTGGCCAAGTCACCAAATGAAGCGAAGGTGCCCCTTGGAAGATCAATATACCATTTAGCTGCATTCCCAGTTAGGGTGCATTGAAAGAGTCTCAACCTGACTAAATCATCAATCAGGGAGTTCAACGAACACCATAAATGGAAAGTGGTTATATGGTCACCCAGATCTTCACTAGTCTTCGCTTCGAATTTGGGTATGTCCAATGGAAGTTTGGTTGGAACTGGAGGCCAAACCGGGTTCTATCAAATAGGATCTTAGTCAACTTTGACAGATCTGGCAGGTTTAAAGTTGTCAAGAACGGTAAGCACGGAGGACCTGGAGGATTCCACCCACTCTGAGCAGAATTCCCAATGTTCTGAAAAGAATATCCTGGATTTGGGAAGGCACCAGGTTGCTTGAGGTGATTCGTAGAAGTGCCTGAACCATAAGGAAAACTTTGTGGCCTAGAAAAAATTTGGAATTTGTCCAATTCTTGCCGAAAAATTGCTATATCCAGTGAAATTGCCCCCTAGTGAAGTATTAAATGGAGCAAATATCCCTTGGTAAGGGTTCCATGCATTCGAAATGGGAGAAAAAATCTGAAATGAACTCACATAGGAGTACAACATGTTCCCTTGTTGGCCGAAAGAGAATTGATTCCTGGCTCCCAAGTTGCTAATAACTGGATTATTCCATCCTTGGAAAGGATTATAAATTTGACCTCTGGAGGGAAAAGGTATTGATCCTAGAGACGGGTTAGAATTTGGTATATGACCACTCCCAAAAGGGAAACCCTGAAAATAAGTTGACCCACTCACCATGGAAGTCATAGACGTGGAAGCAATGGATGGAAAAGTTAAGGGAACCGAAGGAATTGCGTTGGAAGGCATTCCAAAGGGGAAAGAACTAGTGTTGGAGGAAAAAGCTTGGGTGCTCCCACTCAAAGATGGAATGGAGGTAGAGCCAAAGATTGCAATGCTAGGAGTGATTGAAGGTATGGAAATTATAACTCCCCTTTGTATTGAGGAAGGAGTGTGTACACTAGTAGCACTCATAGTTGAAACCATGCTCTGAGTAGTGGCCATCAAAGGAAAATATTGAGATAGACCAGGGCTTGAAGGCCTATGGGTTGGGGTCTCGACATATAATAGAACATCTAGATAATCTGGAGGGAGAGGAGAAGAAGGATCCATAGGAGACTCAAGGAGTTCTTCAACCTCTATAACGTCTTCCGATTGGAAGAGGACTCTAGAAAGGAACGGGGTGTTCCTCTTCAAATATCGACTTACACTAGGTCTATTCTATGAAATAATAGTTTTCACTAGAGGATCAATATCCGTTACGTCCACTGCCACTGATTGGAAATCATTGACAGAATTGTTCCTACGCCTTTTGGAAGAAGGCTCTACACTTGTAGGTAAAAGCCCATGAAGCCTCCTAGATCGATGAACTAGTTAATCAACCACTTTTAATTATTTAAGAGAACTAATTAAAGACTCAAAAAATCTATAAACCTATGGCCAACTAGGAAAAAAGAGCACTCTCTAACCAAGTCCCTAGAAGATATAGTCAATCAAGCAACTTCTAAGTATTTCCATTTCGGGTGATGAGGGCCAGACACCAAAATACAAGAAAGGGAAATCAAGGACCTTCCGAAGATAGTTTGGGATAATGACGACCCAATCCTACTAGCGTAGGTGACAGAAATAGTTACGTTGACCCCCAGACAAAATCCTTTTCTGGTGCAAGTACCCATGCTTCACAAGTGTACCTCCAGAAGTACTAATGAATGTGATGAAATGCCTGCCTCAGATGCCACATGATTCCCCTTCATAGTGACCTATGCGGTCTCTAGGAATAGAAACTATGGACACCAGTTCGTATCAAAAGCCGGGAGGAACAATCTCAAGGTGGGATCCAACAAGTAGGAGAGGGGGTATCTCTCTTTGCTTATCTTCACTCTCCCTCGTGCTTGACTCCCAGTGGAAAGGATCTTTCCAGTCTTTATAATGACACTGGATTTCACTCATTATTCAACATCTATGTTTAGCAGTTTGAGTGGCCTTGGAGAGTTAACTCTCTGCTCACATATTCCAAGGCCCTAAAGAGCTATACTTGTTGATGTAATTAATGACAAATCAAAAAATGTTCTAGTGCTTTTTAATTAAGCGCTTGATTTTAAAAGGTTATTCTTTAGGTCACGGGTAAAATGAGAGTGCAACTTGTGGTGTTTTGATGCAAAAGAAATCAATAGAAACTTAGCTATATGAAAATGCAACTATTTTTCTTCGATGAAAAGAGATTTTTAGAAGGTTCTATTCTACGAATAAACTTGTAAAAGAAAAAAAAACCTTTTTCAGAAAACACGCTCCACACACTCAAAATATAACAAAAAGACTAAAACGTCTGTAGTGTAAACTAAATTAATGCAAACTGTAATGATGGTGCAAGATTATATGGATGCTCATACAATAATAAAATGTGTTCCTTCACAAGATCAATATGCCAACTTGACTACAAGGAGGGCACAAATTCAATGAAAAACTTCCCTCGAAACCAAGCAAAACAAATCGAAAAAAGTTCACAATTGCTAAAAAATAATGAAGAAACCAAAAATAAAAAACTGAAAATAAAAATAAAGGCAAGAACGATGTTTTTGTCTTTTTCTTTTCTAAAGAACCCAAAGAAGTTTTTGAGAACACAAAGACTACTAAAATTCCAAGACCAAAAACAAGCATTAATAGTCGTAAAATTCGCAAGTTATGCACATCATTAATTTAATAAAAATTGAAATGACAAAGGACTACATACTTTTATATATTGACTTGAACGATAGTATAAAGGACTTCAACAAACCAAAATAACGTCAAGAAAGACTTTCAAGATTGCCAAAGAGGCACTCAAAAACCATGAAAAACAAAATAGGTCAACCAAAAAAGAAAAGCAAAGCAAAGCAATCCGAAAGTTGGGTTATAAACAAAAATGCAACCAATTTCTTGTTCTGCAAAGTCAGAACAACCAAGAAATTCTACAAGAAGCCTTGAACCCAAAGCTCAAATTGAAACTTTACTCAAAAAGCAAACCCTAGGTTGACTAGGTTTTTCAACAAGAAGAAGATTAGAAATTGAAAACTTGCATGAAAGCAGAGCTTTACTGATAGTGAATAACTAGAAAACAATAAAAACCACCAGGCAACAATCTTAACTGGGTCCAAGATTTTGAAAAGATTATTTAAAATAAGATATACGCAACTATGAAAAGACAAAAAAGCATGTATATGCAACCAAAACAAAGGAAACTTGCCTATACATGAGTTTCTTTGAAGAAACTAGCATGTATACGCTATTATATCCTTTGAAAAGCACACATATAAAGCTCAATAAAGAAAAACAAAAAATCCAGGCCTGATCCAAAATATCAGACTTGATGCCTAGGAAGCAAATAGGTCACAGACAGTGGAAAATCAAGAAATCAATCAAGCAGGCTTTGATCAAGAAGAAACAACCCAATCTAGGGAAAACAAGAATGCTTTCCCGAGTGGAGTCGCCAATTCTATTTCGGGTAGAATCACTCTAGGGTCTTGGGTTGGGAACCCCAACAGAGCAGAGGGCATACAACATAAAGAGACACATAAACAAGCAATCCTAATACTTAAACAATTAAATTTGGTAGAGAAGATCTTACCCATAGGTCTTACGTTTGAGGTTGTTCCTGTAGGGTTCAAACCTTCAACTTCTTCCTTGTGCTTTAAGACCTGCAATTCATTCAAGGTAAAGGATATACAAAAAAAATAACTGAAATCATGTTCATGATATCAAGGTTAGATCATATAATAACGTAAGCAAATAAGCATTAACGTGAAATTTTATAAGAAAATCATGACATAAATTAGTGCATAAAGACCATAATCATCAGGAACAAGACACCACATTTCTATTAATGTAAGCTAAAGAAAATATGGAAGAACTACAACCTGAGTCATCCGCCGGCTCTGAGCAAAACCATCCTCTGGATCCGTCCTACCTAGGCCTTAACAATCCTCCTCCATAAGTATACACAAGGATGTCATGAAGGGATGATGAACATTTGAAGAAGGAAACATGGGTTTCCTATGACTTGGGAGTGTAGAAGGCATAAAGATATCTTCATATTTGATTAGGGATGTAATCAACTATAATATCAATATCTAATCCTTCGTCCTCCCTTAGGCCTTCCCATGGAGATGTATTTATAGTTCTCCAAATTAGTTTTTTCAGTTGGGCCATGAGCTATAGTAGGTGAATATCTGGTCAAACCTATAAACCGCACGCAGATTAAGGGAGATTATATCTTTTTTAATGTTTTAACACATATACATGGGTTGGGTATAGGCTGACCCGTGTGTACACGCGCTTTAGATAGGGCATAATCAAACATGGGATTTAAAACAATGTTTTTTAGAAAATGGACCAAGTTTGGTAGGGAAGTGTTGCCCTAGGCCATATCATAGAGCATCAAATCAACAAAGGTGGTAAATGGTGCTATAACACTACTATCTTGAATAAGCTCCCAACTGATGTCATTCTCGATGAATCCATTTGAGTTGACTATTGTACTAAGGCTCTACCTCGTGATATTGCAATTTTCGTGAAGAGACAAGCAAAGGTCATGCTAGTGGAGAATTTTGCCGAAGCCCTTACTGTTGAGAAGGATATGCTTTCCATAGGGGCACTTAAGCATGACAAGCATGAAGAATCGAAAGGTGCTAGTAAGACAACTCAAGCCTCTTCTGGTAAATATCATAACAAAGACTCTTTTGATTTTGAGGCTTTTGCTAAATCTATGATGTTATCACCCAAAAATTGATCACCTACCCATTTCTTACTAGGTTGATCGAAATACACCATGTAGGAATAATTTTACCATGATAAACCCACTTTCACCACAAGAAATAATCTAGTAAACTATTTTCTAAATTATTTCTCATTAAAATCCAAAAATCCCACGAGAATAATTAGATAAATCATTATTTATTTAATATTCTCTAGAAATAATTATTTGATAATTATTTCTTATCACTTTTGATTTAGTCACCTTGGAAAATTATATAAATCATTATTTATTTATTATTCCCTATTTATTCCATATTTTCCTTTTGAGATAATTGTTAAATCATTGTTTAATAATTATTTCAAATTCATATTTTCCTTAATTCTCACAAAGTGTAATAAATCATTTTTATTTGTTAATTACTTCAACCATTTCTAAATAAATATATTTGACCATTTTGAATATTGTTTCCCTCAAAAATATAATAAGTAATCACAACAACTAGATTTTGATTTAGTCAATAATATTTTATTATTTTCTAATTCCTAATTTAACTCAATATTTTGATATAAATAGAGGGTTTTCTATCCATTCTTCACCATGACCATTTTCATCATCAACATTATCGTCTCATAGCATTTGATATCCCACTTGAGTTCGAACACCTTTTTTGGTTTTTGCTACCCATTGCAAATTGAGAGAGAGAAACATGTTGTTGAAGCACAAGGACAAGAATAGGACCCATTCCATGGAGGGGGGACAACAAACCCATGCTGTAATTTCTCCTTGCCAAGTGTATTCATTAACGAAATTATCATTTATTCAAGTCCTCCATTGCGTTATTACACCTTAATTTTTTGTTGTTATATGTTTCTAATTACATGACCTAACTTGTTGGAGGGTTTTCTCTTATGTTTTATTGCAGATTTGAAGCATAGAAGTAGCCATGTTTTGTTGTTAGGGTTGTAAGTCACTTATAACTTAAGTAATGGATTTTGGTACACTTCTCCAAAAAATTTACACTGAAAAACAATGACTCCACTAGTGTAGTAATTCAAAACCTTGGTGAGTATTGTTTCATCTATTTTTAGTATTTCTTCAGAATTTCCATTCCTCTAAATTTCTATTTTTAGATCTCTTTGATTTTCTAGAAAATCTTATGTTTCCATTGGGCTTTCACATATTTATGTAGGGCATAGATACCAATAAAACAAGAGATGGCACAATTTGGGTCATATATGCCGAGTGAAATAAGTGAGAATAGAGAACACTTTTTGGCCCTTTTTTTGCGCCTAACACACTTTTCAGCCCAAAAATATTCCGAGTGCACTTTCCAGGTCAATTTCCTGCACTGCAATTTTTCATTATCTATATATATATATATATATATATATATATATATATATATATATATATATATATATATATATATATATAATATATATATATAATATATATATATATATATATATATATATATTATTTTTTTTTTTTTTTCTTTAATTTTTTTTTTAATTTTAATTAATTAATTAATTAATTATTTTATTTTATTTTATTATTTATTTATATTTATATTTATTTATATTTATATTTTTTTAATTAATTATTTATATTTATTTATTTTATTTTTAGTTTTTTAATTTTAATTTAATTTTAATTTTATTATTATTATTATTTATTTATTTATTTTTTCCTTCAGATTTCTCAGATTTTGTTGAGACTATTGCGTGTGTGCCGAAGGGGTTTACGTTCTTTCTTGATTGACCTCTAGGCCTAGATCCACTTAGTAAGTTCTCTTTGAGTAAGGAAAAATCCCACTAGGGTTTAGAGTACACCTCCATCATTTAGGAAGAGAAATGTTGAGTTGAGAAGGCTAGTGTGCAACATTTTCATACATTGTTTTATGTTTTTTTTCCTTTGTTTACAGACATTTTAGATAATTTTAATAACACTTTATTTCCTTTAGAATATTTTTTTTCCCTCCCCCCTTAGGATCACCATGTGTATCCTTGCTTTTGCAACTTCTTACTTGTCTTTTTCTAGCATTTTCACCTCTATGTTTTGCTGGTTTTCTACGCCATTTTCAATAGCCTTTTGCCTTTAGTTCCTAGTCCCTTAGACATTACATATTTTGGCCATTTTTTTGTCCTTGAGTTGATTTGTTTTTCCCTCTTTTCTCTTGTTTCTTGATTTCCTTCTTCGGTGGGGGGTTGTCTGCTTAAGTATATATTTTTTAATTTTTAATTTTTTATTTCACTATTCATTTTTAGTACTATTTATAGTTTATGCACTTTATTTTTAGCAACATTGGCATCACCAAAACATTATTAATTAACTCATCTACTTGACATAATTTTCACACACACACAACCTAAGAAAATGTGAGATTGGTTATCAACGCCAAGCAAAGACTTAAAACAATCCACCTTAATAACTTAACACACATAGATTAAGCTCACTTCGGCACCAAGGAAAAAAAGACTTTGTAGTTAGGTGTAGGATCAGTGAGATAGGCTTCCAATAACACCCATTGATCACTTATATTGAGATATAGAAAGTTGAAATATTAGGGAGCTTAAAATCCTTCATCATCCCACGGTCAAAACCAGAGTGCGTTAAAAACCTGATTTAGAGAGGGGTTAGTCTAGATCACAGTGTGAATAGTTCACCTCATGGATACCCAACTCATCGTTGGTAATTTTATGTCGTGGTTGATAACCAAGAAGCTCAAGACTCAACTGCCCCCATGGGATGAACATAACCTTAGTGTTAGTGGCCAATCTTAAGAAAACACCCTATAAGACTGGTTGTGGGCAAGTAGTTGGTCTTCTATCCCACCTTTTTCTAGACAACTTTGGTGGCAGGGATCATATTTCGTCAAGTTAGAAGTCTCTTGGAAGGCCATCAAAAACATTAGAAGTAGGACTTGTTTGAGGATTTATATCACCTTTAGGTTAGAGGTCATTTTTTCTTTAATAGGACATATTTTCTCGAATTAGAGTAGCATATAATTATAGTTAGTTTACACTTGGCACCACTGTACTAGGTGTTTTCTTGTTGTTTGTTACTCTTTTCTCCTATGATCACCCTTTAGTCTATTGATTCATCTTTGTCTTGACACCATTGCACCCGCTAGACACTTGTCATGGATACTTTATGGCCTTCTCCCCTAGTTTCCTTAGGACATTCTCTTACTAATTCTTTTCAAGTTAGGATCCATCCTCCTAGTCCTCCATTGAGTGTACATACCAACTCTAGTTCTTCCTATGATTCCACATCATCCTAACCATGCTTCACCACCATATCAAATGCTAATGTGGGTGGAAACCTAGGTGGTAACCATGGTAACCCCATAGGAGGAATCTCTTAAGCTATGGTCACAAACCACCCTTGCTTCCCTATATGGATGGTTTTAGCCTCCCTAATTTAAGCCAACTCATAAATGATCCTCTTCTCCATAACTAGAATTGGCCTCCCGTGGCCACAAACATCTCTTAGAAATTCCCAAGTTTGAAGGTAATTGATCGGCCTCCAAATTAGACATAAATTAAGGCCCATATGACCATAATTCATCACATTAAACCTTTATTTTTTCATTAGATAATATATTTTTAACTTTAATATGTTCATTAGGAAGGTTTATGGATAATTTCATATTTGTGCCTAATATTATTTTGTTTTGTGGAATATTATGAGAATATTGGGTAGCTTATGAATATTTGGAGGAGATAATTTAGGGACTTGCTCCATACTATAGGAGGAACAATATTGAATAATAAATCAACAAGATATCATGAAATCATGAACAAATTTTGGAGCTTCAATGATAAAGAAAATTTAGGAATGTGTTCCCCATCATTTAATACAGAGTCCTAGTATTGGGAACCAGATCAAGTATCTGAGGGATTTTAGTGGGGAAAGCATCCTCCTTTCATGGGTAATTATTCCTAATCATTTTGTATAAGTACCAAGTCAAATTTTCCTCTAGGGGTTGATTTTTATTAGCCTTCTTGTGGAGAGAACTCATATTTTTGCAGCTCCACTTTCATTTCTTGCAGGGATGTAATTTTATTGATGGAAATAATTAAGATTGGTGCCATGTTCAGCTTCTAAATATTGGTCTCATTCATAGGACTCTGATTTTCCTTGGGCTTGTCTATCCCAGGAGCCTTAGAGCCCCTTGGTATCATTTACTTTTCTTCCTTTCACTTCTTATTCACATGCATCTCTTGTTCTTGTCTTTTTCTATTTGTGCACTTAGTATTGATGATTTCTTATTGTAGGATTTGGTTAAATGGTTGAAGTGTTTTTACAGGGTCACAAGAATCATTTCATCATTGGAAGAGATTTGGAAGGTCATAGTAATCATTGAGCTACTTGGATTAGTTTTCTTATTCCCAAATCTAGATTTTTGGAAGTCTGTTGTGGCAAATAACATAAATTTATGCTATTTTTTAGAACATGCTAATGAGCTTCAATTGAGTTGATTCCACTTTAATTAGATCAAAAAAACATTCTATTTAATAACAAAATTTACCCCATTTCATTTTCACTTGATTAGGTTAGGTATTTGAGAGATTTACTAGCTCACTAGTTCTCGAATTTCTAGATTTTAGACTAGTAATTTTCTGCTTTTTTTAGCATGGGTTAACAGAGGTCTTTTTAAGTGATTCCACTTGGAATGGAGACCCAAGATGTCCTGGTCAACAAAAAAATTTGTCCCATCCAATTTGTATTTTATTTTCTTGTTCATTTGGTGAATTATAACTTCCTATATCAAATCGGTAACATCCTGTAGTAGCTACAGGATCTCTTGTAGAGCCATCCAACATGTATATACTTGCCCAGATTCACTCAAGAAGCTTGGTTTTGGTCCCTTAGGGTTGAATCATGACCCCTAGGCTCTAAATAAGTGGTTGAGGAAGAATAAACACCAATTAGGACATGCCTTTTTACAATTTAGATGAGGCCTATTTATTTGAATTCATGCTCTTAAGATTTCAATTACATTTTGTTGTTCTTACCTAGGATTATTTTCTTTTCCATTTCGAGCATTTCCATTTCTGCAATTAGTTTAGGATTTGATTTTATTAAATTCACTCCATTACATCATGAAAACGAAGGAAACATACATTTTATGCTGCAAATATAGTGTTGATACCTCTTAAGTTTGTATGAACACCAGGTTGCTAATTAAAGTTGGTAGCTTTGGGAGTTGCAACATTCTTGTTGCAATATTGAGGCTCATCACTTTTTGGCGCCGTTTATAGGGAGGTGTCAAAGTATGCGTTGTTTTCTTCCCTAGGTGATTCATTTCTTTTACATTCTGCAAAAACAATGAGTATTTGCATTAGGCATATTTCATTTCAAAAATATAAAATTTCATTGCATTAACATTCTTATTCAAAAACAAATCTCCAGCACCAACCCCCCAATTGATCGCGTGGTGTAGTAAGAGCCACATCACCATCCACTTTTGCTGGTATAAGAAGAGGAGGTGACAGAGAAGGTAGAAGAAATGGATGGAGATGATGATAATGAAGAAGATCTTCTTGGTTTTCCCATTCAAGATATTGATGTTAGTGTGCATATGAAGAACATCCCTCCATCTTTTCTTCCCAACTTCCATGGTATGAGGTCAAAGGATCCAAAAAACTTTCTCTTTGAATTTTAAATTGTTTTTAGATATTATAGTTACTTACTAAACAATCAAAATTTGAAATTGTTTCCGGAAACATTGAAGGATAGAGCTCTTAAATGGTTCATGAGTTTAAGGACTAATTCAATAAGATCATGGAATGATATGCAAAATATATTTCTAGAAAAATCTAAAGATCATGATCTTAAGCAAGAAATATTTAGAATGAATAAAAAAGAAGATGAGAGCCTTGAGGATCTAATAGATAGGTTCATGTATAACGTTAAGAGGGCAAAGCTACACCATTTAGGATCCGACACACTAAAAATCCTCTTACTTAGAAAACTTATGTTTGAGTGGATTGATCTCCTTGATCTCATGAGTAGAGATGTATACCAATTATCATTTGAAAAAAATTGTGAAACATGAAAACACATATCAAGAAGATGGGCAAGAGTAAGTAAATCAACATCAATATTGGCAAGTCAAACTAAAGTTGGAAATTTGTTTGATGACTTTAAAACAGAAATTCTTAGCAATCTAACCAATCAAGTAGAAATGTTAAGAATGAAAGATGAGGATAAAGAAGATGTCGATATTTGTGTTGTTCATGCAGAATCACATGATATTAAATATTTCCCCTTATTACCAAGGTTGAAGGAAGTTTACCAAGAGGACAATGGAGCAAGTCATTGCCAATGCAACTATGTTATGTAGCTCCAAGAGGACCATGTCAGTTTATTCAACAGAATATAATGCAAGAGCCTAATTCACAATTTCAAGATTATGCACATCCATATAAAAGTAATTGGGACACGCGCTTTCCTTGGAAACCTTGGCCATCTCAACCCCAAAACCAATCTTGGCAACAAGGTTGGAAATGAACTTATGGGATCCATCCACAATATCCTCAATATTTTCCTCAATATCCTCCATACTCAACTCCATGTTATCCCTACCATCCACCTCCACCACAACCACATTCATCTCAAATATCCACTCCCACTCAACTACCTATACCAACATTTCCAAACCCACACAAGGAAGTAGCTCAACCCACATACAATACTAAGGCACAAACTTTCCAAATATCTCCTCTTGATATAAATGGTATTCATCTTATATTATGAAAGGTATTGCAAAAAATAGATTCTATTGATGGCATTGAAGGACCACATCCAGAAGAGAAGATTCAAATGAGAAGACCAAAGGATCATGGAATGCACTTGATGAAGATCAGACATCAGAATCAAAGATTGTGAAAGTGCCCTCATGTTTACCATCAAATCCTCTATGCGTTCAAGAGAATCGTCAACAAAAAGAAGAAGATATGAATTTCATGGAAGAAGAAGACATCCAGTATTATCCGAATCAACAAGTGGACCAGGGGCATTATAATTATATTGAAATATGGTTCTAGACAGCCACTAAGTTGCAACAATACTCTCTTCTTCAATTGTTCTTGATATTATCAAAGTAAACACATTTGGACTCTTACATTCAAGTACATGTCAAAGAATATGTTTTGAGCCTACACATGATTTTATCTATCATCCAGTTATGCAAGTGGCTCCATTGGCAGTATTCCTACACTTGAAAATGTTTTGTTTTTCAAGTAGAGTAGGAAAGGAAAAGAAATAAGAAATTAAAAATAAGAGAAAAAATAAAATCTCAGGTGAAAACCTCCTTTGAGGCGCTTGAGATTGGCTCATTGATTGCAAACCTCCATGAGGTAGTCAATGGGTTGGAAAAAAGAGAAAAAAAGAGAAAAGGAACAGATCCTAGGTGAAAATCTCCTTTGAGGCACCTAGGAAAACCTACTAGTTAAAAACATCATTGAGGAAACTAGTAGGCTTAGAAGAAAACAAAAGAAAAAATAAAAATCTTTGTTCCATGTATCTCTCTCTCATGAATGCGGGTGTTCTCCAACCTCTGCAAGAAACAAAAAAAAGTTAGCCACTAAAAGAAAACTTAATCAAAAGCCTAGTCAAAGGAAGTTTAACTTGGACTTTCTCTTCCTTTGCTCAGATGCTCTAGGAAGACCAAGGCCATGCCAATCCATCACCCTCATTTGTTTCCGCGGTCCACTCATCATTCCCAATCTTTTACTACTCATTTTCCTTGCTATCCTAAAATGCTACATGAAGATCCTGTAATTACTACATGAAACAAAAATACATAGAGTAGAACATTATTTTTGTCATATATAGAAAACCATGCATCTGTTTACCAAGATGTTTTAGGGGGAGATGCATATGGATGATAGTAACATGCCCAAGAAATTTTAGTAAATTCCAGTGCACACTTTTTGAGAAATTGACCTCCATCACCTACATCCATTTTTGAATTTTCTCCATATTTGTGCATCCATTTGAAAATATTCTTCATGGGCAAATTCATATGGATGATGGTAACATGCTCAAGTGAATTCAACAAATTCCAGTGCACATTTTTCGAGAAATCGACCTCCATCACCTACAACCATTTTTATTTTTTATTGAGATTCGTGCATCCATTAGGAAAGATTTGTTTACGGGGAGGTGCATAAGGATGATGGAAACATGCTCAGAAAATTTTGGGTCAATCCATTCTACCATTTGGGAGATATGGACAAAACAAGTCTGCTACAAGAGGTTGTCTTGAATTACTACAGGGAGATCTTGTAGTACTACAACATGGTCGAGAAGAAGCTACATGAGGCAATCTAATTGGATAAAGGGATAAAAAGGTCATTTATTCTTTAGGGAAGGTTGATATAGGTCCCCCAACACTACTTTAATCACTCATCCGCTCCATCTAACCAAAATCCATCATCAAATTCCACTCTGCCTTACATGAAAAAATAACTTTGTTGTCAACGTTTCCACCAGCTACACCACATTTTGATGATTTTAACCATTCCCTTATACCTCCTATGAATTTCCATCAATTCCACATGCATCAATGAGGTCTTGAAGAGGAATTAAATGACTGCTATAGGAAGAGGATTCCTATTGTAAGTAGCTTTCACAGTTACAACATAACTCAGCGTCAACTCTTTTTTCACTCACACGTCAGAAGATCTAGCCACCTTGAGTAGGTTTTAACCTCGTACAGAAATTACCTGCATACGAATTCTAAAAATAGAAAAATAAACAATGCGAGAGCATAACACATAAAACACATATACATAGAGATTTTCCCATTGGATCCCAAAACCGGGACTACCAGCATGATTTTTCATTATGTTACTTTCAATGTTATAATAAATATTTGTACATGCCGAAGCATAAAATACCATGGACCGAAAACCATCGCATAAAAAAAAACATGTGTGAAAATCATGCAAAAAAACATAGGTGGGTTTGCCCATCCTAACATAGGGTCCAAAACCAAAATTTTCTGGGGCGCTGCCCCGAACCCCAAAAAGTGGGGTTACGGGTACACCTCAAACCCCCTGTGACCTCCCCCTCTCTAACGCCCAGTTAACTATGTGGGCTAGTCGTGGAAAGAATATAACACAACCCAACAACATAACTCAACATCAACTCTTTTTTACTCACACATCAGAAGATCTAGCCACCTTGAGTAGCATGAAGCCATTTCTGAAGATTGAAAAGGGGGCACACCCTCCTTAGGAAGCAGTCCATCTATTCCACTAGAAAAAGATTGAACACTAGAAAGAAAATTTCACACAACAACCCTATTAGTAAAAAAATCAGCAAGCTATGAAGACCTATGCAGAAGCAAGAAAAGGAAATTAGCACCTCCAAGGAAGCATGGATCAATCATAAACTCATAAGCGACATGCATGCCTCTCCAACAACCATCAGGTAGGTACAGGCATGCAATATTCTTGACCTCTTCTCTTTAGCATATTATAGTTAGAAATTTGTTGTCAATGCATGAGAGGTGAGGTTTTATAAAGCTGAGGATGGTCGACAGTCTCAACCACCCTCAACTAGTTAATTGTAGCTAACTTCCTCACTCATGCAACGTGGAAAATAAAATTAGTAAGGGTGATTGTCATGCAGGAAAGTGTTCCCTCTGCAGACAGAGGCAACCCCTCTAGCCCTAGAGTGGGTCTAGTCACAAACAAGGACAGATCAACAATAGCTTTCCTTAAACAGTTAAAGTTGGAGGCCTACCTCAACCGGTGGTCGATGGAGTTCTGTTGCGCTGCTCCAACTTTTGCTTCCTTCTCCTCAACGAGTAATCAACCTGAAACAAAGCAAAGGAAATACAACAAAGCATGTAATTGGATACAACAATGAACTATTTAATCACAAAGTCAAGAAGTCATGAGCTATCAAGTACATTACATACAAGACATAGGAAAACATCATTGATTGCATTAATAATGAAATAAGAGTCAGCTTACAACCAAAGTCTTGACATTATAAGCCTTCTCAAAAAGAGTCCAACCAGCATGCTCTTCAAGCATTCACTCTTTGAAGATGGATCTCCCAACATACAAGAGCTCTCTCACTCATAAGTTTTACACAAGATCAAGGGCACTTCACAACCTTCCACAAGCTATCAACAATCCCACACTTGTCACTCTCACACCAGTTATCTAGCAAACTCACAAACACTAACAACACTACTCAACTAGCCAACTATCAGAAACTACGGAACTGACAATGCATAGCAATGGTGGGAGTTTAAATAGGAGGAGTCTCCATGAATGGGGGAAAGGAGAGCTTATCACCAAGGAAGGTAGCACAATTTATGGAACTGCCACACCAGGGAAGGAAGGGCGACATAAACAAGGCCAACAACTAGGTCTGGAGTCATTTGGAAGGTCGACTGTTGGAACAATTCGCCCAATTTGGATCATTGCGGGCATAGAACTGAGCTTCAGAGCTGACATCACAAGTGATCAGTGCATATAGTCAGATCATCGTAGAAGAGACCACATGGCCCCGTGCTGATGACTAAAATCGAGCCATCAGGGGAATTAGGTGTACTTCTGCACTGGCAGTGCGGTCGGTCTGTTCATGAGTGACTTTCAGTGTGTTTATTTAAACCAATAGCCGAGATGAGGCAAACAATTTTGGAAAAGTGGGTCAATTGGAAACTTAGGAGAGCATTTGTCTATGATAGGCATGTTTGACTTGGTCACATGACACAGTGGAAAGAACTGGGAGTGAAGGCGGTGATAAATTACTGTGTAACAGATGCCCCCCTAAAGTATGAAGCCCAAGAGAGCGGGAGGGGTGAAATTCTTTACAAAACAACTGAGCTGGAACACTGTCTAGAAGAACCTGCATGCAAGTACAATATCTCTGATAGTGCAGTACATGTCGTCTAGGCATGGATGCAGCCATCCAAAAGACATATAACTTAGGTCTATGGTATGAACGCATCCATCCAGCTAATGAGACCATGATAATGATAAAGGTATGGTCATAGCCATCCATCAATGAGTCATGTAATCACGAAACCAATCCACGCAGCTCGAACATATGTAATCTAAGTTCGAGGTCTTGAACCCAACTGACCATAGTACAAATTCTAACATGCAAATAGAGGTGTTGAAGTCGAGCATGAGAGAAAGTCGCTTGATTACAGGTTGATGATGTAAACCGTTAATAAGCACGAGAGAAACCACCAATAATGCCAATCCACAAAGTGCGAAGAATGAGCTGAAGTCGAACACTCGTGGAATCACCCGATCGATGACCAATGATGAAAATCGACCATCAAGTGCGAAGAACTTGCCATTGAGGTATGCAAGCTCCAAGGTACCAAAAGGGATCTCTAGATCAATCTCCTCGATAATGAGTTGATGTCGACAGGAGACGACCCATTGTAGGAGGGACATAATGTTTCCCCCATCAATGACACGAGATAAGGAACAAGTGGTAGATGGTGAAGCAGAGTATCGGAGAAGAAACAAAGGTGTAAACTGCAGAGGGATTATACTCTTGAACATGTCGGCGACACGACTCCGGAGGGTGGCAACATTCAGGTACCAAAGGATCAGAGGCTTGATGACAATGGCATGAATCAGATGGAATGAGGCTAAATGATGACGCAAACCCACGGAAGGCCAAACGAAGATGTATGGATGTCCCAACCCGAGAAGAAGTAGAAGTGTCGATGTTCAAGAGTAACTAGCTACCATAGACAATCAATGATAAACCTGTTATTTAATCCAACCTAGTGATAGTTTAACGAGCCCTAGGGAGGAGAAGCTTGGGTCCCGCCATGGTGACGAGTCCAATGTCGTCAAGGTTTAACGAGTCCAGCATAGGTAAAACTTGGAGTCTTTTTCATGTTTAGGGAGTTTGAAAAAGACACGGAAAAGAAAACTCCAGGGGGGTCCTTTTTTGTAGAGTTGTGTCTCTCGAGCCCGAAAAAGTATAAAACGATACTCGAAATAACCACCCGACCATTACGATCGAGGAGTACTTTTCATGATTAGTGACTTCAACCGGAAAAATTAGAAAAGCGACCGAAATCACATCATTTCGTAACCATTAACGAGCCTAAAACGACAAAGGCCCGACAATCTTTTCTCATTTAAACGGTTGGAAAAGAGCTGAAAGGCAACCACCTCTTATTTACTTTTAACGAGTTGAGAGGAGCAACTCGGCTATATTTTCATGTTTTAAGTTGGAAAAGGGCTTAAAGACGACTTCATGGATCAAGTGTACATGACCCCATCACCTGTAGGCCTGCACAAAACACGTCACACGTAAACCCTTTCGATGTAAAATGAACAACATAGCTAGAAAAACCATATTTTAACTTAAACATATGATAAAAATGAGGAAAAACCCATATTTGTAAAATATAATTTTTTTAATTTCCAAAAATTACTATAAAAGGGAGGTTAATCCATTGATTTTTTACCATTGTTACTATTCATCCTGCTGTGGAGCGTTTTGGAGCACCAAAGTTGGCGAGCTAATTCCGGCTTGTTCTTCCATCGTTTGTCCCAAAACTTCATCCAGGTAGATAGACCTCATCCTACGCCTCAATTCAATGTCATTTTTCATGCATTTGACCGTGAGATGTGTGAGTTTAGGCGGATTTTTCAAACCAAGTTCCGCCGCTCGGTCATCATAGGTATAGCCCTCGGGTCCACGATGATCGAAAAAATTTACACATAATGCACCCTGATCATCGCGGAAAAGTGATGTACTTCCGCGATGACCGTGGAAAAATAACTCTAGCACCCTCGCATCATCGCGTCTATTTTAAAAACAGACGCGATGACGACGCACAATCATTTTTTAATGCTAATTACGTTTAGAATTTTGCAGGAAAGGGTGCTAATCGATTTTTCCCGTCATGCAGGCTATAATGGCGTTCGTCTGGCAAGAACGAATTCATGATGACAATGATATCCAAGATTTTGCCGATGTGGGGTGCAGAAACGCATTGCGAGCATGCGGATTGCTCAAATTCGTCCTTACTCCGCACCTCCGGTTACAGCCTGATTTACTGGAGCTACTGATCTGGGCCTGGAATCCCACAGATGGGAAATTCATCATCCGAGGCTGGGATATTGAATTTGATGTTACAGACATATATTTTTTGATTGGGCTATCCCGTCGGGGTGAGAGGCCAATCTTGGAGGGCCAACGTCCTGGAGATGAATCACTAGAGATGATTATGGCATGAGTGTGCCCCCAGGCACAAAAAACAAAGAGTGGGAAGGTGGGAATCCCGACAGTGGATGACGTGATTATTCATGCTATGTTATTCATGGTGACACGGGCAGCAGGCTTACAAGCCCAACACGAGGCTTTGAAGGCCTATCTACGGCTAGCTCTCGTATGTCTCAATCCAACCATGTTCAACTAGGCAGACACAGTGACGACAAACATGAAGAGGCAACTTACCAGATGTCATCGAGGAGAGACGAAGTAGTTTGGCTGTGGGTCCATTTTAGTCTTGCTCATGCTAGGGCAGGTGCCGGCACTGCAGTTGTAGGACATGGATTTGGATTTTCCCAAACCACGTGAGACCAGGGCTACATGGTGGGCACATGTCATGCCACGAGGAGGTGGCGAACGACCAGTGTCGTGGGGGAAACTATTCCAAGAGTGGCTGGAGCATAAAGTGATCTTCGTCGAGGATTGGTCGTACGCTAGCATGGACTTCCGCATACATCCTGACATGTAGCTGCCCCCTGGAGAGCAGTGGGATGATGGTGGTAAGACACTTGATCACATTATTTTTGCATTTTATTTTTTATGATGTTTTTGGATTTTCACATGTATATGTCCTAATAACGAATCAATGTGGAATTGCAGATGTGGGACCAGTGAGACCCATTGGGTTGGCTCCAGAGGCATGGAGGGATGCACAGGGCATTGGAGCACTGGCCGTGGCTCCTCCAACGGATGATGAGATGGAGATAGTGTCTGGAAACCTCGAGGATCTGCTGGCGGGGATTCCTGACTACATGGGGGTCGAGGAGGTCCCCATAGCATTACAGATCCACATAGTAGGAGTGAAACCCAGGGTGCACTGCTTGTTGAGGCAGGTGGCATGGGCGGCGGTGTGCTATAGGGAGCACAACCCGCCACAGTAGACACCTAGGTTTATTTGTTGTTGATGATTTTTTTGAGAGACGTGTGTCTCAGATGTACGGGGAGCACAGAATCTGCTTAGACATATACATTTATCTTTTGAGTGCCTTGGTGCACCACACGATATATATATATATATAATATATATATATATATATATAATATATACATATATATATATATATATATATATATATATACTATATATATATATATATATATATATATATATATATAAATCTATATATATATATATATATATATATATATATATAAATATATATATATATATAATATATATATATATATATAATATTATATAATATATATTATATATATACATATTCCTATGGTTTATTGTGTTTTTTATGCTTCTATCTGTTGTTTTGATTACATGTTATGAAAATGTCTGTCTAATACATAATTGGTTAATGCATCAGTTAACGTGTTTAATCGCCTTGAAATATGCTGATATGTGATGAAATCAAAATTCCTTTCTAACAATTTAACACATAAATATAACCTTAAAATCTGATGGTCTCTGATGGAATATCATCCATTAAGCTGGAGCTGGTGCCATCAGCGAAACCAACGTAGGGTGCATCAGACATCTGTACAAGAAGCAAAAAGGCACAATAAGCGGCACTTACGAGGTGAATATCAGGTATGGGTTCATTTTTTACACAAGCTTGAACCATGGGGAACTTTGCTTGGATTCGGTTTCATGTTTAAACAAGCTTGAAACGAAAAACTATGCTTGTTACGAGTTTGCATGCCCCTCGACATAATGACAAATCAAGGTACATGCCCCCCAAGCTTCATTGCCTTCAACGAGGTGGATGGAATGAAGGTTCACTTGCGAGATCTGGGAAGACTCAACTTGGAGTCTACGAGATCTCAAGCAAGGACTGGATTTGGAAAGGGAGGTGTTTCATTTTTTAATGAGGTTGACACAGTAAAAGAACCATCCTTATAGCCCTTGTCACATTTTTTGTTGTTGTTTAAAACGAGCTTGACACAAGATCAAGAACTATGCTCGTGACTCCTTATTTCATTTTTAGCGAGGTCGACACAAGATCAGAACTATCCTCGGGACACTCTTGCTTCATTTTCTAACGAGGTTGACACAAGATCAGGAACTATCCTCGGAACTCGTGGTTTCAGTGGCCATATGAGAACATGGCTCCCAAGAGGTCTTCACGGTATGAAAGGGACGCACTCTAGGAGGAATACATGTCATGAGGCACTAATGACAGATCGGGTTCCAATGCCCCTAGTACATGACGTACGAGACCATCTGCATGATCATCAGCGGAGGTGGAGATGGAATGGGTAGCCACATAATTGACCTGTGGCAAGGAAGGTACTGCTTGCGAGCAAGAACCAAGAGGGGATGATAGTTGCGCAGGAGGCATTGGGGGACTAAAGAATGATAATTGATCGATGGTCACAATTCTTCCATCGTGTGGAAAGCAGACCACATGGAAAAGTGAAGAGACAAGGGCCCCCATGACATAAATATAGTCACGGCCAAGGAGAAGACTGAAATTCACACCTTGGACAACCATGACATCGATATAGATGGTTTTTCCCCCCAAAGTAATAGGGAACTTTGGGAGGACCCCTATGGGTTGAAAAGCTCCTCCGTCAAAGGCCAACAAATTCTGTGTGACTAGCACAAGCTGTGGGGAACCCAAAGCATGCCAAGTAGTGGAAGGCATAAGACTGGCAGATGTGCCCTCATTCAGGACGGTGCTAGGTACTACCTTATCGTAGGCGTGTACTGTAATATCGAAAGGCACATAGGCTAGAAGGTGGAAAGCAGTCAAGTGACTCCAGACGAAGGAAACGACCAAACTACTTGGTGGGGGAATCGTATGATTGCCCCCATGCTCTACAGGAACCAAAGAAGGACTCTTTGGATCAGCTAGGATAGGAGAGTCATTTTCATACTCTGGAGAATCTGATTAGATGAGAAGAACATGAGCATGATGCTCTTCCGAAACAGAGTGATCAACAGGTGGTGAACCTAAGTTGACACTCTCTCCGACCAATGGTTGGTCTGGAGCTTAGCACAACCAGGTTCAGAAAGAGGAGGACAGACAAGAGAAGAATCTAAGTCAATCTCTTTGTCGACAGGGAGAGAGTCTGAAGAGAGCCTCTGATAACCAACGGGGAATTGGGGTGAAGAAGCTATAAGACTTTCCAAAATAGCGGAAGCTACATCCATGAGTGGACAAAGGTGAAGGGGATGGTTTCCTTCACACAGTCTATAGGGGAATCGAATCTTCCCTTCCTTCTTACTGTTGCCAGATGATAGGATAGCATCACCATGAGTGTCAGAGGATGATGATGGACGAGCCGCATTGTGAGACCATACTTCTAAGATCCTAGGAATGCCAGGACAATCGCGAAGAAGATGGTCACCCTTGCACAGTTTACAAAGAAACTTAACCTTCTGCGGAGGAGTAGAAGTTGTTTCGATCTGAGATGTACTTGGAGTAGTGACTGCATAGGTGGCCTTACATTTATCAGACTTCTTCTTCTTCTTCATCTTCTTCTCCTTCTTCTTAGTCTCCTGGTTACTAGATATGGAGCTTTCACTAGACGAAGGAGGAGATGAGGAGGAAGAAACAAGAGAAGAAGGCGTAGGCTCAACCTTGGAAGCAACGTGTCGTGGTTCCGACGAAGGAGACAGTGCAACAGGAGTCATGGAACTTGAGGCCACCGTGTTTGAAAACAACCATATAGGCAAACCGATGGTCAACCCAGACAAGGACAATGTTTCCATATACGGAGCACTGACATTTACAAATGAAGGAAACGAACCAAGATTTCCATCTGAGGGAAAATCTTGGCCGGTAGACTCGGGGAATGTTGCCACCGAGAAGAAGCCTGAAAAGCACTCTTCTTACAACCAATAACTCGAACTTTTATCAGGAATATTTTATGGGCAATAAATTTTAAGACACAAGAACACAACTTGACCTTTTCATCTTTAAAGAGTCGAGAAAAGGACCAAAAGATGACTCTAGTCACCTTCAAATGCTTAATGAGCTTGAAGTGACAAGTGCTCAGATGAACCTTTTCTTTTAGGGAGTCCGGAAAGGAGCAAAAGTGACTACTCTGGAGAACTAGGCAAAAGGTTTACCAGACAATTCGTAAAACTGCATATACACCTTGGCAGTCGTATGAAAACCAAGGACTTTCCATACGGCAGTCAATCTTCCTGAAAGATGTGTTCGGTGCGTTACGGTTTATAAGGCGACCGACACGGCTTCCTATGGATATAGGATGATAAACCTAGTGGGGTCTCCCAACATATACTCGATGGTACATGGGAGCGCAATTCCGTACTAGACCACTATTGAGTCACAGAAGGAGGAATCACCCAACCTTGAGTGGAAACAAAAGTGACTAGGTTTAACGACGCTGGAGCACGTCTCTAGCCTAGACCTCTAAATAGTGTGCGTTATGTTCCAATGCATTGTTAGATTCATTCAGTTAATTTTAGAGTTGATCTTGGATTATGTTTCAGTTTTCAGGCTTTACCGTGTGTATATAATAAATCCTAGGATGCAGCTAGAATGCACGAAAAAAATCCTTTTCTTCAATGAACACCTACCTACGAGAGGATAGAGAGATCATTTCCAGACCAAGAAAACCAAGACAACAAAGGCAGTCACTTAATGCATATAGACACCAATTCCTAAAGTGCACGGGTACTACTAATGAGAGATCTTTATAATTCGCTTTCCAATATGCAAACTTGAAATGCAAATTCACTTTCACTTTCGTACTAAATGAATGCAACCTTTCTGATTTTGATGTCTTTAAGTCTAGAAGAAACAAATAAGCAACACGCAAGTGTGGAAAAGTGTGGTTGATCCAAACAATTGTAATCTATGTTTGGTAGCGAAAAGAAATCGAATCAATGCCAAAGATTGGTTAAATAACATTCGCTAAACAATCAACCAGAAACAGGATACGGGGAAGGCTCAATAAAACCAACAAGAAGCCGCAAATGAACCTCGAGCAAACAAGCAAGGAAGCCAATAGATTCAAGGAACTTGAAACACTGATCTAGGTCACATAAAAAAAAACAAGATTCATTCAACAAAGCTCACAAGAAAGTGCCTTAACCATGAACAGTGAAAAACAAGTCATCAAACAAGAGAGAAAAGTAAGTGTTATAGACATTTTTGGGCACTTCAACCCAAATCATAAATGTCAATAAACTGAGGGCTCCTAAGTCCCTAAAAGTGTTGCTTCACTTCCTAAAGTAACAAGGTCAACTGACTACATCATCTCCCAGAAGTTCTCTACTAAAAACTACTCATAAATGGTCAAAACTGGACCATACTAAAAACCCAGTGCAGAGGGTGCAATGCATATCACCTTCCCAGTGTATAGGGTGCGATGCATACTAAATGGCTCCACTATAGGGTGCGATGGTCAGGAATGGACAAATGGTAGGGACAAAATATGAGGTGGAAGATCATGGAATCTTCCAGAAGCTTCCCCTCTGACACTTGCCTCTCTGTTTTCGACCAGGGATGAGTAAGAGATCATAATTCTCCAAGTGGAAGCAGGAACTATCAGAGAGAGGACACTAATCAAGATCCCAGAAGATGATTCACCTTTTTGTAATCATCTATATATGGATCCCTCATCACAAAGATCCAAAGGCTAGAATTTTGTATCTTATAGAGAAGTGCTGCTGGTTTTCTGGTGTACATTCATAGTGTTGGGTGATCTAAGCTTTGCTTGAGGTGAAGAAGGGCTTCCTAGCTGGGGGATGATGCTAGGTCAGAACATATGGTTGTAATCCTCTTGCTACTTTTCATCTTAATAAAGCTATTCTTGTTTTCTTCCATATTCTTGTGTACTTGTTTATATATGCATTTATATGGTTAACACACATCTGATCCTATGTTATTTATGAATATAGATCTTTGTTCTTCGATAGTAGTATGTTGCTATGATTCCATAGGTGCTCTTTGAAGCTAGGCAGACGAAGAAGAAGCGACGAAGATCTATCAAGAAGGAGAGGAATCAAACAAGAAAATCAAGCGCAAGACTAAGGTTGGTCTCCTTGGTTCCACTCTTATCCATTTTCATAAAGGAAAACGAAAGTAGACTTGTTTGTTTCTAAGATAGCTACCAGTATTAGTGGGAATAGCAGCATTTGAGTGGACACTATTCCCGGTAACAAAATGGTGACTCCACTGGGGAGTGACTAGATTGTTTGTTAGCCTATCTTTGTTTCTTTCATAAACTTACAGATGGATCCTGAAGCCAAGCCAGCTAGCCTTCGAACTACATTTGTTATAGAAATGCAAAGTAGATCAATGCTGCTTCAGTCTATCTCCAGGTTTTGTTTCTGAATTAAACAATCGATCTGCAAACTGTCTAATTGCCCTAAGTGGTGGCTCTAGTAACCTCCTTAGATCTACCGCTGTGATTTACATATATTGAACATCACTTACTCAGTCTAAATCCCTAAATTGAATTGCAAATTGTGAGTAAAAACTCATTCAAAGTCTCGCACTGGTACCATCACACCCTACCTTCAAGGTAGTCTGTATGCATCACACTTCCTGAGTGCAGTAGGTGCGCCGCATACTGAATTCACAGTGTGACAGGTGCGATGGTCAGGGAAGGTTAACTTTACCTTCAGACTTTGGTTTTTCCTCACTGTTTTCAGTCCCATTCAGGATTTTTGCTGTCAGTGGTCAATGTATTTCTGTGAAAACCCCCTTCTCTTACATTATTCCGCCTCCATAGTGCAAAGAACTGTAAGTGTTTTTATGTATTGTGTGCCATTTTCAGTTCTCTTTTGCAAAAAAGTAGCATAGTCGAACTATCATTTCTTGATTTGAAAGTGTTGTAGCTGTCGTTTTCAGTTTTAGAAGGTAATCCCATTGTTCTTGATAGTCAATTATACAGTTACTATTGCATATGATTTGAATTAATAGTTTTTAAAGTATTGAAAAGCAATGTTCATTTCAAAATCGCAAAGTGTCTCTCTTACCTTCACTTCATTTTGAAAAGAAATTTATTGAGTATTGTTGCTTTGAAAATAATTCAGATTTTCACTTAGCTTTCTTATCATCATTCATACATTAAGAAGGCTGAAAACAAATACATGCATGTGCATTTGCATTTTGACTGCTTGGTTTGATTTAGGACTGCATTTAGAGTGTGCTATGTGCTCTTTGCTCAAAGCTTCTCAACTTTCTTTCCTTAGTAGTTAGGATTTTCATTGCCTAAAGAAGGTTAAATGTTTGTTTATCATCTTAGACTGCATTTTAGGAATTGTATACACATCAAGCGATGAACCTAAAAGGAAAATTTTTTAAGCAAGATCAACTTAAAATAAATTTAATGAATCTAACAACGCTTTGGAACCTAACACACAACATCTAGAGGTCTAGGCTAGAGACGTATTCCGGCATCCTAAAATTTAGTAACTGTTGTTTTCATTTTTGGTTGGGTGATTCCTCCACTCTGAGATGGCAAGTGCCAGTACGGACTTGTGCTCCCACGTATCGTCGAGTATATTTCGGGAGACCATAATAGGCTGCATCCTTTATCCTTAGGAAGCCGTGTCTACCGCCCTATCGATCCCCCCTACCTAGATCTCTAGAGAAGTCCATTTTGCTCATTTTCAGACTCCTTAAAGGAAAAGGTCCTCTGAGCACTTGTCACTTCAGGCTCAATAAAAATCGAAGGCAGCTAGAGTCATCTTTTGTTTTTTGTCGACTCTTTAAAATTGAAAAAACAAGTTGTGTCAAAGCGTCTAAAATTTATTTTAATCAGAATAACATCACAAATTCCCTCGTTGGTCTTTAGGTTGAGAAAATGGAGTCTACCAACCAAGGATTTCCCTTTGGAGGAAATCCTAGTCCCTTCTCCTCTTGGGGATATGTTGGTGCACATCATATGGCCACATTGTCACTTCCAGGGTTGACAATTGGTTTGCCTGTCTGGCTCTTTCTCTACCTCTGTCGTTCAGAATCCCGTAATTCCTGAACAGTCAAGTCAACAACTAGATGACACTAGAGTTGCCTCCCAACCTTCTACTTCATCTGATTCTCCCTCTCCTCCTTTCTCTTCGCTTGATAAAGCCGATAAAGCTAAAATCAAGTAATTGAGAAGAAGAAGAAGCAGAAAGAGAAAAAAGAAAAGAAGAAAAAGGAACTAAAATCGAAAGGGGGCAACCAAGCATCATCTAGCGAAAATCCTCACACTGCACCGTCTAAACCTAAATCTCCTTGTGTCATTTGCAATGGAGACCACTATCACTGACATTGTCCCTACATCCCGCGGATCCTAAGGGACTGGTCTCCTTGTTTGCACAATCCGGTGACGTCAACCTCTGATGATCATGTTGAATGCACGCCATCAACCATTGAAAGTGAAGCACCTGGACAGAAAAGGAATCCTATATTTCCTTGTAAATTGTGTGAAGGCAATCACGACGTCCATTATTGTCCCTTCCTTGACAAAGCTAAAATATTTTTGGATGACCGTCCTGCTTCACTGCTACGGTTCCCTCCTGGATGCAAAAAACTCTTGCCAAGTCCACCACTGGTTGAAAATCCGGTTGGCCTGTCATTGTGATCAGCCGAAGCGTCTATCATTGAAAATGAACTCTCTGAATCCATACCAGACGAAATTCAAAAGGTCGAGATGGCAGTTGACCCCGTCTTGCCTTTAGAGTGTTCATCTTTGAATGATGCCGTCATTTAAGAGAAAGAGAACGAAACCTTTCAAATTATTTTCTTAAACACAGACTCCGATGAACTTGGGGCTAGTCCACCCGTTCCTTTATTGTAGGAAGGAAGTTCATCAGAGTCATATCCGGCCATCTACTCGGTCCCACCACCAAGCAACCTAGTCATTTCATTCGACTGGAATCTACTAGGCAGACCCCATTTACCAGCTAGTGTACCATTCAGAATCATTGTACAAGCTTATAGAATGGTCATGGCTGGTACCATCATCGATGAAGGGGCTTCCATGAGTATCCTTTCCTCAACTGCTTGGAAAGCACTTGGTTTTCCATCGCTTTTGCTTGAAATGAGAAATCTGATAGGCTTCGACAAAGGAACTAGTCGACCTTTAGGGATCCTTCCAAATGTGCCCATTACTTTGAGAAGGAAAACTGTTCACATGAATGTAATGGTAGTTCAAGGACCCTTGGATTATAATCTACTCCTTGGATGCGACTATATTTATTGCATGGGAGCCATCGTCTCCTCACTCTTTAGAGTAATGTGTTTTCCGCACAAAGGAAGAATGGTCAAGCTCGTGGACCAAATGTCATTCCCCGGTTCACACATCGCAAATAGTCAAATACCATCCCTAAATGGTCTTTTCATGCAAGGAATTTCTCATTGATCTCCAGTCTGTCCACTTGATGAGCACGAGTGAATCAGGAGGATGTGACTGAAACCTAGGGGGCATGCACCATAGTCTGTTTCGGCAGGGAAACCTTGGGTATAGAGTGGGTTTCCATGGAGGCTATATGACTAGTCTGACACACCCATCCTCACAAGAAAATGGGATTAGGCTGGAATAAGATACCTTTGTTAAAGTTATGTGAGTGGCATGCATCTGCCCCACTCACCTTTGTCTATTTCGGTAGACATCGCCAAGAAAGCATTCAGTCCGCTTCACGGGGAACTTTCATGGTAACCTGGGAATTTTTCGCTATACCTGGGTGCATGCAAACCTTTCCGCATGCAAGCGAAGAGCGAATATTTATTTTTAAATTTGTAGGACCTCTAACCCTTTAAAATCGTAAGGCTGGTCGTTTCCTAGCTTGCATAAAGAAAGGATTTGGAGCAAAGCTTCAAAAGGTGCAAGCCCCTTCAAAATGGTACCTTGAATGAGACATCCTTATCATACGACTGGCGAGCAGTGTTACTTCTGGGTTCAAGCTCGTTTAAAAATAAACCCCCCACGAGAAGTTTTAGCACATAGTTCAAGCTCATTAAAAAATAAACATACGTCATGAGAAAATGTTTCCCCCAGAGTTTAATCTCATTAAAAAATGAATCGGTAAATAGCCATTGTGAATACCTTATCGCCAGCTTTTGAGCCTTGGTCGTGTTCTCACCATCACCTCCACTCTGTTTTTAGCTGATCATTCAGCCCCACATGATTGTTTACCCTTTCGAGGAACATCTGTGAAGAGTGATTCTATTAGCCATCCTTGTGACACTGCCATGATTGGAGAATTCCAAACCTTACCTGGAATCAGCGGCTACCCAAAATCATCACTCATTCTTCGAAAACGAGTCTCCTTTAATCTCTTTTCAACTGACTCGTAAAATATGAAAAGATTGCTGAGCGATTGGCCTCTCTGTCTCGTTAAAGTCATTGGAAGTGCTATCCCTCCTCTAGATTTTAATCTTTTTGGATTTGAGGAATTATTACACAAAAAGATCGAGCGCTTGTCTTGTTCGGCTCGTTAAAACTATCGAAAATTCATCCCTTTTGTATTATTTTATGATTTTTCGGACTTAAGGGGTTACATCAGGAAAAAGAATCGTTGGAGTCTCCTTTCCATTCCTTTCAGAATCTCTAAAATTTAAAGGGACCAAGTTATCTTTGTCGTTAAACTCGTTAAAACCAAATACCGACAAACTCATCCAAGTGGATGAGAACGAGTTTCATTGACGCTAGGCTCGCTAAAATATAGCGACAGGTTCGCCTGAAGGGCGGATTATAGAACAAGCATATGTTATCCTCGTCAAGCTTGACAAAAATAAAGAGGTACTAGTCAGCAATGACTGGGGAAAATTGGGAAGAAAACTTGGAAAAGCTTTATTGGTAGCAAGTCGCTCTTGAACATGACACTTTCCTTCTGCATCCAAGCCGGGTTGGGTTGTTATGTTCACTAGTCATCACCATTGGTCCATCACACCATCCATCTTTGGGGTTAACGCTATCAATCCATCATTAGTGTCGCCGATATGTTCAGGAGAAGTCATTCAGACAATTCGCCTATGTCTCACCCACTGGAATACATTCATGCTCCATTCCTTCATGACCGCCACCCTGAACCCTGTATCGTCAGATTGTTTTCACCTCCAAAATCATTTGCTACGTTCCATGTCGTTGATGTGGGATTCATTAAGGTCTTCCTGCGACGGGTCACTTCTTGTCGACATCAGCTCATTATCCAAGAAGTTGACTTAGGAACAACCCTTTCAGTACTTTGAAGCTTGCATGCCTCAATGGCAAGTTTCTCACTTTCGGCGACAGGTTTATATCAATGGCCTTCGACCGAGAGATTTTTGGTGTTCGACGCCAAGTCCTTTTTCACACCACGTGAATTGTACTGTAGTACCTTGAGGGTCATTGTCATTATTGGTGATTCCTCTCGCGCCTGTTAACGGCTTACATCATTGGCTGGTAATCAGGCGATGTCTTTCCATGTTCGACTCCAGAACATTTTTCACATGGATCGACTTGTACTCCAAGTGAATATTGAACAAGTTTTGAAGACCCCAGATCTAGTTTCATCCATCTAGACTGCGATATATTCAGGAATATAAAGACATCAAGTGTACATCATTTCCAAACAGATGATCATCCAAATCAAAGGATGATGAGTCCATATCATCAGTCTGTCACACAGACGATTGTCTGTCCTATGTACATGAAACTGAATTTATAAAGCTGAGCATGGGAATGCCCGCCTTAGCTAGATGATGAAATTTTTTTGTCAAAATAATGTATTGTATTGTATCTTATTACAGGTCGCCTCCCAGCTTGGAAAAACTTCGGATCCTCATAGTAAAGCATTTCACCCGACATCGAAAAAGATTAACGACCTCATGCTTTAGGGGGCAACTGTTATAGAAATTTTTGGGCACTTCAACCCCAATCTCAAATGTCCATAAACTAAGGGCTCTAAAGTCCCTAAGAGTGTTGCTTCACTGCCTAAGGGAACAAGGTCAAGTAATTACATCATCTCCCAGAAGTTCTCCACTGAAAACTGCTCATAAATGGTCAAAACTAGACCATACTGAAAGCTCAATGCAGAGGGTACGATGCATATCACCTTCCCGATGTACAGGGTGCAATGCATACTGAATTGCTCCTCGGTAGGGTTCGATGGCCAGGAACAGACAAATGGCAGGGACAAAAATGTGAGATGGAAGATCATGGAATATTCCAGAAGCTTCCCCTCTGACACTTGCCACTCCATGTTCGACCAGGGATGAGTAAGAGATCATCATTCTCCAAGTGGAAGCAGGAACTATCAGAGAGAGGACACTAATCAAGACCCTAGAAGATGACTCACCTCCCTATAATCATCTATATATGGATCCCTCAACACAAAAATCCAGAGGCTGGAATTTTGTATCTTATAGAGAAGTGTTGTTGGTTTTCTGGTGTACATTCATAGTGTTGGGTGATCTAAGCTTTGCTTGAGGTGAAGAAAGGCCTTCTTGCTGGAGGATGATGCTGGGTCAGAACATATGGTTGTAATCCTCTTGCTACTTTTCATCTTAATAAAGCTATTCAAGTTTTCCTCCATATTCTTGTATGTTTACTTATATATGCATTTGTATGGTTAACACACATTTGGTCCTGTGCTATTTATAAATATAGATCTTTGTTATTTGATAGTAGTATGTTGTTGTGATTCCATAGGTGCTCTTTGAAGCTAGGCAGACAAAGAAGAAGCGATGAAGCTCTATCAAGAAGGAGAGGAATCAAACAAGGAAATCAAGTGCAAGACTAAGGTTGGTCTCCTTGGTTCCACTCTTATCCATTTTCATAAAGGAAAACGAAAGTAGACTTTACTTGTTTGTTTCTAAGATAGCTACCAGTCTTAGTGGGAATAGCAGCATCCGAGTGGACACTATTCCCGGTAACAGTAAGGGACCAGTAGGACTGATGGAATCAGGAGGCAGAATTGAGAAAATCAATTCTACAGAAATTAGCGCGGGTAATACACAAGCAACAAACGCTGATAAAGCACTAGCCACAACAACAAAATGATGTCAGTGCGGAAGTACACAACTTTCCCGCGATGGTCTGATTTCGAGAACCGTCGCGACTGTTAGGCGTAATTACGTGATGAACAGGATGTTATAAAAGGGTGATCACAATGATAGCGTGACTGCTAAAATTAAAACCGCGATGATGTTCAAAACAGTGACAGGTGAACCAAAACTCCCAAATCAAAAACAACCAATCCTTCAATCAAATAGGGGTATTTCCCAGATCAACCCAGGAAACTCAGAGGATTGATAACTAATCCCCAAAACTTCAAAAGATACCAAATCAACAAAAATCAAGACAAGAGCAAACATGAAAAACAAAGGCCAAAAGCCTCCCCAGTGGAGTCGCCAATTTGTGATGGTGGAAAGTGTTCCCTCTGCGGACAGAGGAAACCCCTCTAGCCCTAGAGTGGGTCTAGTCACAAACAAGGACAGATCAACAATAGCTTTCCTTAAACAGTTAAAGTTGGAGGCCTACCTCAACCGATGGTCAATGGAGTTTCGTTGTGCTGCTCTAGCTTCTGCTTCCTTCTCCTCAACGAGTAATCAACCTGAAACAAAGCAAAGGAAATACAACAAAGCACGTAACCGGATACAATAATGAACTATTTTATCACAAAGTCAAGAAGTCATGAGCTATCAAGTACATTACATACAAGACATAGGAAAACATCATTGATTGCATTAATAATGAAATAAGAGTCAGCTTACAACCAAAGTCTTGACGTTACAAGCCTTCTCAGAAAGAGTCCAGCCAGCATGTTCTTTAAGCATTCACTCTTTGAAGATGGATCTCCCAACATACAAGAGCTCTCTCACTCATAAGTTTTACACAAGATCAAGGGCACTTCACAACCTTCCACAAGCTATCAACAATCCCACACTTGTCACTCTCACACCAGCTATCTAGCAAACTCACAAACACTAACAACACTTCTCAACTAGCCAACTATCAGAAACTCCAGAACTAGCAATGCATAGCAATGGTGGGAGTTTAAATAGGAGAAGGAGTCTCCATGAATGGGGGAAAGGAGATCTTATCACCAAGGAAGGTAGCACAATTGATGGAACTGCCACACCAGGGAAGGAAGGGCAACATAAACAAGGCCAACAACCAGGACTGGAGTCATCTGGAAGGTCGACTGTTGGAACAATTCGCCCAATTTGGATCATCGCGGGCACATAACTGAGCTTCAGCGCTGACATCACAAGTGATCAGTGTAGATAGTTAGATCATTGTGGAAGAGACCACATAGCCCCATGTTGATGACTAAAATCGAGCCACCGTGGGAATCAGGTGTACTTTCGCGCTGGCAACGCGGTCGATTTGTTCATGAGCACCTTTCAGCGCGTTTATTTAAACCAATAGCCACGATGAGGCAGACAACTTTGGAAAAGTGGGTCAATTGGCAACTTAGGAGAGCATTTGTCTGTGATAGGCATGTTTCACTTGGTCACTTGACATAGTGGAAAGAATCGGGAGTGAAGGTGGTGATAAATTACTGTGTAATAGTGATGATTTTGAGGAGTGGGGACAACAGTTAAAAGAAGAAATTTGTGCAAAGTCCAAGTCAACAAAGCACTACAAGCCATCCATCCACTTCATATCCGCTATCTATACATCATTCATCCATCCCATTTCATAAGAAAAAAATTAACATTTTTCAAGAACAAACCCTACACTCTGTCTCACCCTGAAAATTTCTTGGAAAAAACACACAATGCACATCCTCTCCATTTTCACTAACCTACACTACTCCCTCTAAGCCCTAGCATCATCCTCCAAACCCTCTAAATCATTTCTCATCACTCTCATATAGTTAGAAGACCCTAAAATAGAAGGAATGACTATTGCAGGAAGGTAGAATGTTGCTACAAGAGGGAAGAAAGGAACAAATTGTACTAAAAACCAAAATGGCAGTGCCTAAGAGAGACCTAATCAAAACATAGAACTCCAAAGCCCATTAGGCAATCATCTACGCCACAAAAGAGAAGAAGAAGGCAACAAAAGGCAAGAAGGCATTCACCATCAAAATAGAACTCAAACTGCAATGATGAAAAGAGGCTTTCCAAGGGGTCTCTAATATCTTTGTAGCTTTTGTCCAAGGCCTAAAAGATGTTATAGAAACGAGAGAAAGGCATGGAAAAGCTCGTCTAAAATTGCATTGAGGGGCATGGAAGTCAAGTTAAGGGCCTACTCTAGGCTCAGACTATGATTTCTACTCAAAACAGGTTTAAATAGGTTGCTACATGGTTTCCTGTAGTTACTACAAGAATTACTATAGGATGTCCTAGTTTACTACAAGATCTCATCTAAGGGCATTTTGAGGGTTCTAGAGGTGTCCAAATGATGGAAAAAGATAGCAGGAGATTGGAAAAAGATGTGGAAGACATTTCCAAACCAAAAAATCTTCAAGAACCCATCTTTCATAAGGGGAAAAAGGCAGAAATGTACAAGAGAGAGGTCACCAGGGCTATGAATGAGGCACAATGAGGTCACTAAGTTGCTCAGAGAATGAGTAACACTTTCATTAGGGGGTATGATGGGCCTCCAAATTAGGCATAAATTAAGACCCATCCAACCATCCTTCAACACATTAAACCTCTCTTTTTTCATTAGATAATTTATTTATAAATTTAATATGTTCATTAGGAAGGTTTATGGATAATTGCATATTTTTGCCTAATATTATTTATTTTTGTGGAATATTGTGAGAATATTGGGTAGATTATGAAGATTTGGAGGAGGGGATAATTTAAGTACTTTCTCTATCTTACATGAGGATCAATATTGAATAATAAGTCAACAAGGTATCATGAAATCATGCACAAATTCCGGAGCTCCAATGATTGAGAAAATCTAGGAATGTGTTCCTTGTCATTTAATGCAAATTCCTAGTATTGGGAACCAGATCCACTATTTGAGGGATTTTGGTGGGGAAATCTTCCTCCTTTCATGAGGAATTTTTCCTAATCATTTTTTATAAGTACCAAGTCGAATTTGTCTCTAAGGGTTGATTTTTATTAGTCTTCTTGTGGAGATAACTCATATTTTTGCAGCTCCACTTTCATTTCTTACAGGGATGTAATTGTATTGATGGAAATAATGAATGTTGGTGCCATGTTCAACTTCTAGATATTGTTCTCCTTCATATGAATCTGATTTTCCTTGGCTTGGCCATCCTAGGAACCTTAGAGCACTTCTGTATCATTTACTTTTCTTCCTTTCACTTCTTATTCACATGCATCTCTTGTTCTTGTCTTTTCTTATTTATTCACTTAGTATTGATGATTTCTTGTTGTAGGATTGGGTTAAATGGTTGAATTAAGTTATTTTGTAGGATCAAAAGCATCATTTCATCCTTGGAACAACTTTGGAAGGTCATATTAATCATTGAGCTACTTGGATTAGTTTTCTTATTCCCAAATCTAGATTTCTGGAAGTCCCTTGTGGCAAATAACAATAAATTTATGCTATTTTTTGGAGCATGCTAATGAGATTTAATTGCGTTTATTACACTTGAATTATATTAGAAATAAAATCTATTTAATAACAAAATTTACCCCATTGCATTTTCACTTGATTAGGTTAGGCATTTGATAGATTTACTAGCTCACTAGTTCTCGAATGTCTATATTTTAGATGAGTAATTTTCTGCTATTTTTTAGCATGGGTTAACATAGGTATTTTTGAGTGATTCCACTTGGAATAAAGACCTAAGACATCCTAGTCAATAACAAAAATTTTCCCATACAAATTGGATTTTATTTTCTTGGTCATTCGGTGAATTATAACCTCCTATAGCAAATCTATAACATCCTCTAGTAGCTACAAGATCTCATGTAGCAGCCATCCAACATGTATATACTTGCCCAGATTCACTCAAGAAGCTTGGTTTTGGTACCTTAGGGTTGAATCACCACCCCTAGGCTCTAAATCAATGGTTGAGGAATAATAAACACCAATTAGGACATGCCTTTTTACAATGTAGATGAGGCTTGTTTATTTGAATTCATGCTCTTAGGATTTCAGTTACGCTTTGTTGTTCTTACCTAGGATTAATTTCTTTTCGATTTCAAGCATTTCCATTTCTGTAATTAGTTTAGGATCTGATTTTATTACATTCACTCCATTCCATCATGAAAGCGAAGGAAGGACACATTGTATGCTGCACATATAGTGTTGATACCTCTTAAGTTTGTACCAAACCCAGGTTGATAATTAAATTTGGTAGCCTTAGGAGTTGCAACAATCTTATTGCAGTACTGAGTTTCATTAGTAGTCTTGGAGAAGGCTCTACCAATCACGTCCACTCTTTCCACATGTGCTTTTCGTCAAATTCCATTACCGAGGACTCCATTCATCTTCAACTTTTCCAACGTACTCTAACTATAGCATAAACCAAATGGTAGGTGGACCAACCACATCCCTCTCATTCCACCTTTATAACTCTCACAAATGCCTTTCTTTAATATTTCCAACTACCTCTTCGATATGACAATGCTACCGAACTATTGACCTCTTTCCATCAAACTTCGACCACCCACCTTTTTGACCACGTACAAGAATGACATAGAAGGAGGAGCATTTGTAAAGCCCCTGAGTTTGAAGATCTTGTGTATATGAATTGGTTTTTGAGAACCCTATTGGCACCCATAGTTAAATATGTCACGTCTCAGTTCCCTCAGACTGAGGAATAAGACCTCCAGATAGACTTGAAATATGATCTGATCTATGCACAATCAGGTTATGTTTATATTTTCCACCCCGATCTACCTTGGCCTGGTATTGCTTCTGCACCGGGGGCACCTCATGCCACTGATGGTATCATTGGATCTCTTTCCCACTCTCAACCATCACCATATTTTTAACCTCCTATGAGTTATGCTCCACCCTGGGGGGACCAGTTTCGCTTACACCTATCCCCCTCCTGATCCTTCGCGTGTAAAATATTACCAAGGTACAACAACATTATACTCATTTCCCCATCTACATTATTCAATGCCATGGCTAATTGTTGCTCCACCTGGTTGTCAAAATGTTGCCGTGAATATTTTCTATCTTTATGCACCACCTAGCACTCCATTCCCACCAACACCAACGCCTCAACCTTCCATGTCTCCACCTCCTCTTCCACAACAACAACCACCCCCACATAATAAAGTGTATGCTCAATAAAGTACTACCAATCCACCTAACCCTAAGAGACAAAAAAAGGGGAAGGGTAACCAGAATCAACAATATTAAGGTAACCAAGGCAATCAAGGTTGTCAACCTAATTCCCCTAAGGGTGACCATCCTAATCCCGTAACCTAGCAACATGGCATACATCCCAAGTAGAACAAGGTTATTACAACAAATAAACCTTGTACTTATTGCATATTTTTTGGCCATTATACTCATGAATGTCCCCTTTTACCTTAGATGCATCAGGCATGGGAAGCTTAAGAAGCTATCTCTAGAGGACCCCAGCCTATGGCTCCACCTCCTCCCCTTGCTTCTTCACAATTGACAGTGCTTACCAATCCATTTCCTCATCAAGGATATGTGGCTTCCCAACCCACATAGAGTACTGTGGGAACTCAATCTCTGCAATATGGAAATAACAATTACCACATTCTCATGATGGATTATGAATAAATCAACCTCTAGACTCGATCGCACCAATATGACAATCATCCTAATAAGTTAATGAATAATTTCAAAACCAAGAGTTCCACTAAGCCCATGTCATCACCAAATGGTACCTTAAATATCCCTCTACCTAAGGTAGAGGTTCCTCCTAAGATCACCAAAGGTCCATTACATCAAAATGCTACTTCTTCTAAAGACACCCACGCATACAGTATAGTAGATGACTTGGCGTAGTCTCCTTCTACCATGTCAACTTTGGAAGTCCTCTAGATATGCCCATCCAAAAATAAAGCTCTATTGTCTGCTATGGTTGTTGTGGATCCTATTGATGGTCGTTTGATCATATTTGATGTTGATAAAGTGGAACATCCTCCCCTTCCTTCTTTCGTTGCTTTTCAGATACCAATATGAATTAAAAACATCACTGTTCAACAGTGTATAGTTGATGAAGGTGCCTACACCTATGTAATGGTCAGTAGCATCTGGAAGCAATTTGGTTCCTCTGACCTATCACCATCCACCTTCAGCCTTCATGCATGGGATGGTCACCCCTCACATCCTCTTGGTTTTTATTAGAATTTCCCTATTACTGTCGGTGGCAAGACGATAATTATTAATATCGAAGTCATTGATGCCCATTTAGATTATAGCCTATTTTTGGGTCATAGCTACACCTATGCCATGTCCGCTATCACATCTTTTTTCTTTTGCAGGATGTGCTTTCCCCATAGTGGAAATATCGTTATTGTGGATGATTTTACTTACTACAACCCTCAGTCGAGGACATCTCCTCAGAATGCCATCTCATCGATGGCAGACAATAATACGACTGCTACCATTATTTCCCTTGGAGGCTATAGAGATCCCATATTACTTGGGGATTATTATGGCCCTTCGCCTACCCCTTCTATGCCTATCTCTTCGAGTGCTTGCATGCTTCAAGCATCATGGGCTGCTGGAAAGTGATTTGGTAAGTCTTCTTAGTAGTCATCTCCTTTGTAACCCCCCAATCAAGAATTAACTCATCCTTCAGGAAAAATTCCTCCAGGGAAGTTTGCTTGTGCTAGTAACTCTCCCAGTCCGTTTCAACCAGGAAATGTTCTTCTAGGTATTAACCAGCCAAGAATAATTTCCCCGGGTCATTACTCCTCTAGCCAGATACCTTTCTTATTCTTGCCACTAGGAATATTTTCTGCCACTATAATGGATACGTTGAGTCTATCTAACATCACGTTGGTGATCCCAGTATGGTACATTGACCACCCTATAAACACTCCCCCCAACTAACTCAAACCTTATACAACTTTGAATCTCGTTCGACCCATTGTTCCCTTCCTTTCCTTTGATTTAGTTCCACAACAACCTCAATAGGAAGCCATGCATGTAGCTTCTATCTAAGTTCTAATGCAATAAAGGATGAGCAAGTAACTTTCCTCCTCACAGGTCGGTGAAGGGTTTTGGGTCTGATGCAGAATATTTGTGCTCCAATCAAGAAATCTTTTTCATCCACTTTCGATCCAAATCCTACACACAAACATAAACAAACAAAGACGACAAGTGATCTTCTGCATAGTATCGTCAAATTGAAACATACAAATATTACACATATAATTCATTGTAAATACTGATATAAGGGGAAGGAACATAGATCTCATTAACCATATAAATGAAATTACATAAATATACCTCAAGCTCTAGTTCTCCTCTCCTCATTCTGGTAGACTCAAAACTAGACTCAAATGAAGAAGGAATCATAAGCACATGAAGCCCTCAAATATGAACGTTCCAACTGCATGCACAAGCTAAAATTTGATGCAAGTTCTAATGAAATAAAGGGTGAGAAACTACCTTTCCTCCTTGTAGGTTGGTGAAGGGTTTTGGGTCTAATGCAAAATATTTGTGCTTCAATCAAGCAATCCTTTTCATCCACTTTCGATCCAAATCCTACACACAAACACAAATAAACAGAGACAAAAAGTAATCTTCCACAAAATATCGTCAACTCGAAACATCCAAAAATTACACAAACCTCCAGAACAAGTCTCCCAACCACATGGACAAAACAATGAAGTTTATTCTATAACCACACCCACAAGGTGTCTTCTGTGTGGTTAGAAGGTTCCAACTGCATGCACAAGCTAGAATCTGATGTAATTTCTAATGCAATAAAAGGTGAGAAAGTAAATTTCCTCCTCGTAGGTCGTTGAAGGGTTTTGGGTTTGATGCATAATATTTGTTCTCCAATCAAGCAATCATTTGTTGGAAATAATACTGAGGGGGGAGGGGGGGTGAATTAGTATTAGAAGGGAGCTCCAACCCCCTAGCTCTTGTACTGGCTGATATGTTTACCAGTACGTAGGCACCAGCCTACAGAAGGCTACGACCTTCTCTCTTCCTTTAGGGACCACGTTTCATAAATTTTCAGACAGGATACTCCTAGAACACAACACCATAAACTAAAGGCCACGGTTCATCCAATTTTCATAATGGACCCATCAACAACATTGAAGCTCAAAATCAATCATCACTGCAATACAACCATTGCATTAACCAATCATTAAATACTTAATCATCAATCTCTGAATCACCCAACAACTTAATCACTGAAGCCCTGTCATCAAAACACAGTCACTAGAACACAGAGCAGAACCCAGAACTCTGTAACATCCACAACTGCAAATTTAGATATCATATTTCATAATGTATACACTACTTTGATGAGACGAACCAGCGTGCATATACGCTTTTATCAAAGAGAACCCGCGTACAGATCTGCAAATACTAACTTAAAAACTTCACAGCAATTTCAGAATTCAGTGATACCCAGATCATAACATTTGCAGAATAAAACATGCTTCAGTATTCAGATCTAGTCTATCCATGATCAAACCACATAATGATAATACATTCCAAGCCTTAAGATCTTGATCCATCATCCATCATCATCCACATAGGTGCATCCTTAGTTTAGGTCAAGCAAAGCATCACAAACCCATAACTTGCATATTGGATCTCACACTTCATCATATATTCAATACTTGCACCCCCTAGCCTAATGATCTTCTCCTCCTTATATAGTTTCAGGCCTTTCTCAATACCATGGACCAAAACCACTTAGGACCAATACCTTGAACCAAATACCTTGGACCAATACCATGGATCAAAATACCATGGACCAAATACCACGAACCAAAAACTTAGTTTTCCAACATGTACGCGCTTTTCCTTCTGTGAAAGTGTGTGTGTACATTATACGCTCCTTTTGGTCTATTAACCCACGTGTATACACTTCTTTGTCAAAGTGAACCTGCATATACCTCTCTTTATTCATTCTTTGTAGTTTGATCATTAATTCTTTTTTTTGACCTGCTGCACTATGATCTGTCATTTGAGTGAGTTTCCATCAAGGAAAACACCTATATCATAATGCCAACAATCTCCCCCTTTGGACTTGATGGCAACAAAAACACCAAGTCACTCTCCCCCTTTGACATCAAGGGCAAAGGGTGGACCAATATATTCTCTCCCTTTGTTATACATTATGCTGTCCATACTCCCCCTGAGTACATGCTGAAATCTCTGATTGAGGTCCCCCTTTGTACATGTTGAGATGCACTAAACCATCCATGCTCCCCTTGAGCAAATGCAGAGTCTGCAAAAAATATTTTTCAAAAGAATAACATGACTCTACAACTCAACTAAGTGAGTATGAACTTCCTGTCACCAATGACTCATACATACATTAATTTCCCAACCAATTGGGGATACACCATTTTTGACTCATCCACCCAACCAAGTGGGGATATACCAAATGTTTATACATTACTGAAATAGAAATTATTACATCATCCTTCCCATGCAAAGTGGGGTTACAAATTAGGTCTTTGCATGACCTTTACATCAAATGATATGCATGACTTTTATAACAAAGACCAGTAATATAAACAAGACCATGATAGTCATCAGCAACTATCATAAACCATATATGATCTGCACCATAAGCATCTGTCAACAACATCCAGACCTATAACCGGTAATACCTGCCTACCAACAATAATATGCTAGTTAAGTGATCATCCATGAATCTGATCTGAATACCAACAATGTGACCCCAAGTATCATAGCAGGATGTATCATTTAGCCACATAAGCATCATCGCCAAAGACGTTTAACCATAATGCCAACAATGCATTATTCAAAGCATATGCTCCCATTGAACCTGTTTCATCTATTCACTATCAGATCTGATCATGCATATATTAGCAAGAAGTATTAAGGCATCATCATCAATAAGATATGCATCAAGTTAACTTGTGAGGATCAAAAGTACTTCTAAATAACATCTTATTGGTACCAACACATTTCCACACATCATCAATAGATTGTAACCATCATCACGCAAAGCAGATAATTGACTGAACCATATCAAACCCCTTTTCCTGAGTCTGTCCCATTGATTTTCCTCAAACTAACATATACGCGATTGTGCAGCTTCGAAGTCACGTATATACGTGACTTATCTTCATGAAACTTGCGTATGAGATTTAGAACAATGAGGTTTCACACTTTCAGCTCCCCCCTGAGTTTGTTATGTCTGTACACTGTGCTATGCCACATTTTTTTGACTGTACTTCCTTCTTCTTCGACATCTTTGACTATGTTGATATTTCTCCTTTTGGTATGGTGCCCAAAAACTTCTCCTGCATTCCTTTGCTATATTTCCAAGCTTGTTACATGCATAACATCTTACATGTTTCATATTCCTTCTCTAGCAGCTAATGGCTTTGTGACCAAACATATTGCAAGAAAAACAATATCCCTTAAAGTACCTGGAATGTGATGATCTTTCTGTGCGAAGGTCTTGAACCATTCTACTTTTGCATCTCACTGCAACATGTCCAAGATTATGACATACATGCCACTCAATGTTATTTATCCAAGAAAATAACCGACTATCACTTCCATAGTTTGGAGTAAAATATTTTCTTTGAAGGATTTCTTTCCTTGGTTTTTGATGGGGTTGACCTCTTATCTCCTGGTTGAGCATTTCAGGTTTTGCATTAGAGTTCCTTGCCTCACCCTATGAGCTAAATTCACCTTCAATAGATTCATAAAAACCAAGACTAGTTTTGATAGCATGAGATCTTTGACTACTAAGAATATCATCCAAAATCTTAGTACTGCCTTGAAATGGTAACATTTTATCTTTTTCTTCTAATTTACTTTTTAAGATATTTACCTCAACCTAATGTTGTTCTTCCTTTTCCAAATGTTTCTTCTTCAAGATTTCTTCAGCCTTTCTTCCTTCTTCCACTTGTTGCCTTAATTTGAGAATCTCATTTTCTTGTTCTTTATCTGCTTGAGGTAGTTCTTCATTCTGCTTATTTTTTAATGATATCACTTCATCCTACAGCATTTGACGTACTTTGAAGGCACACTTTAGCTGAGCTTTTAATCTGGTAACTTCTTCTTTGAGGGCACACTCCCTTTTGTTAAACAGATCTTATTGATCTATGATTTTATCTGATGCTTCATTTGCTTGTTCATCTTTGGAATCTGAAGCCTTGCTTCCATCTAATATCCAATTGTCTCTCTTGTTGTCACTGTTCCTTTGAGCTGTGTTCTTCTTTTGAGGTGCTTTCTTCTTTAGCTTCTTTCCCATTATTTCTACGGATCTCCTTCAAGCGATCAAGCTTCTATCAAAGGACCTGCTCTGATACCAATTGTTGGAAATAATACTGAGGGGGGGGGGGGGGGGGTGAATCAGTATTAGCAAATCAATAACTTTTTCATGTCCATAATCAGATTCATATACGCTACTTCAATGAAGGGAACTTGCGTGTACACGCAACTATATTTAAGAAAACTAGCGTATATCCAACAAACTTATTATTCAGTTAATTCATTATATGTTTATCTTTAATCAGTGCATCAATACTTCATTAACCATATAAACAGTAACCAGGTGCAGTAAAAATAGAATAGACCATCACACATAAGAAACAAACATGAACACCAAGATTTAAGGTGGAAACCCAATGCAGGACAAAAACCACCTGCTGTTGTCTTCTTTTTAATATAAGAAAAACCTGTTTACAATCTTGTACTCGTGCAGACTCATACCAGTATGCAGGCACCCACCTGCAGAAGGCTACAACCTTCTCTCATTCTCTGGCTTCTACTAGAAGGGAGCTACAACCCCCTGGCTCTTTTACTGGCTAGTACATTTACCAGTATGTAGGCACTAGCCTACAGAAGGCTACGACCTTCTCTCTTCCTCCAGGGACCACGTTTCATAAATTTTCAGACTGGATACTCCTGGACCACAACACCATAAACTGAAGGCCACGTTTCATCCAATTTTCATACTGGACCCATCAACAGCATTGAAGCTCAAAATCAATCACCACTGCAATACAACCATTGCATTAACTAATCATTAAATACTCAATCATCAATCTCTAAATCACCCAACAACTGAATCAATGAAGCCCTGTCATCAAAACGCAGTCACCAGAACACAGAGCAGAACAAGAACTCTGCAACATCCACATTTGCAAATTCAGATATCATATTTCATAATGTATACGCTACTCTGATGAGACGAACTAGCGTGTATACACACTTTTATCAAAGTGAACCCGTATACAAATCTGCAAATACTAACTTAAAAACTTCACAACTATTTCAGAATTCAGTGATACCCAGATCATAACATTTGTAGAATAAAACATGCATCAGTATTCAGATTTAGTCTATACATTATCAAACCACATAATGATAATATATTCCAAACCTTAATATCCCAATCCATCATCCATCATCATCCACATAGGTGCATCCTTAGTTCAGATCAAGCAAGGCATCACAAACTCATAACCTGCATACTGGATCTCACACTTCATCAAATATTCAATACTTGCACCCCCTAGCCTAATGATCTTCTCCTCCTTATATAGTTTTATGCCTTTCTCAATACCATGGACTAAAAAAACTTAGGACCAACACCTTGGACCAAATACCTTGGACCAATACCATGGATCAAAATACCACGGACCAAAAACTTAGTTTTCCAACATGTACACACTTTTCCTTCTGTGAAAGTGTGTTTGTATGTTATACACTCCTTTTTGTCTATTAACCCACGTGTATACACTTCTTTGTCAAAGTGAACCTGCATATACCTCTCTTTATTCATTCTTTATAATTTGATCATTAATTCTTTGTTATTGACTTACTGCACTATGATCTGTCATCTGAGTGAGTTGCCATCAAGGACAACACCTGTATCATAATGGCAACATCATTTTCATCCACTTTTGATCCAAATCCTACACACAAACACAAATAAACAGAGACGAAAAGTGATATTCTGTAAAATATTTTCAACTCAAAAGATCTAAAGATTTCACATATAATTCATTGTAAATACTTATATAAGGGGAAGAAACATAGATCTTATTAATCACAAACCTCTAGAACAAGTCTCCCAACCACACATACAAAACAATGAAGTTTAGGCTATAAACACATGCACAAGGTGTCTTCCGTGTGGTTAGAAGGTTCCAACTACATGCACAAGATGGAACCTAATGTAAGTTCGAATGCAATAAAGGATGAGAAAGTACCTTTCCTCCTCACAGGTCGGTGAATGGTTTTGGGTCTGATGCAAAATATTTGTGCTCCAAACAAGAAATTCTTTTCATCCACTTTAAGTCCAAATCCTACACACAAACACAAATAAACAGAGGCGACAAGTGATCTTCCGCAACATATCGTCAATTTGAAACATCAAAACATTACACAAACCTCTAGAACAAGTCTCCCAAGCGCACAGACAAAACAATGAAGCTTAGGCCATACCCACACAAACAAGGTGACTTCTGTGTGGTTAGAAGGTTCCAACCACACGCACAAGTTAGAATCCATACGATTGTGGAAAAAAATGGGAAAAAAAATGGCTAAGACTTGACAAAAGTGATGAGCCCTAGTATTACAACAAGAATGTTGCAACTCCCAAGGCTACCAACTTAAATTAGAAACCTAGGATTCATACAAACTTAGCATGTGTCAACACTATATGTGAAACATGCAATATGTCCTTCTTTCGTTGATCTCATGCAATGAAGTGAATGCCATGAAATCCAAGCCTAAACTAACTGAACAAATATAAATGTTACTCTATTTGCATAAATGAACCCTAATCACTTTTGTAGACAGGAAATATTAGTTACTTTTGTATAAAGGAAAGACTATTCTACTTTGCATGAATGTAAATGTTAATCCTATTTGCACAAATGTAAATATTAACCTATTTGTAGAGTGTAAATGTTACATCAAAAAGAAGCCTAGTCTAGGCAAAAAAAATAAAAATGTTGAACATGTAAACCGTAGCTTAAGATGTATGAAAAAAATGAAATAATTATTCAATCATCAAATTCAAGATATATTTTGTCAATAGAGATCACAAGGTGTTTCATAAATTAATCATGAAAATCATCATTATGCTCTTCAAGTCATGAATTTGTCCACTAATCCAAACTATAGAGGTGACTAGCAATGGAGACGAAGAAAGGCTTAAGAGGTCTTTCGGTCTTACTCAATCATGGATTCAGATGTTAGGGGTCGTGATTCAATCCTAAGAGACAAAAACCAAGATTTTGGAGCATATTTGGTCAATTTTATACGTGCTATAAGAGTGCTACAAGACTGCTACATGAGGTGCTACAGGAGGTCCTAGTTCTCTATAAGAGTGAGATAACTTGTTGAATTCCCAAGTAAATAAAATAAAAATGGGATTGGATCTTTATGTTATTAATTTGGATGTCTTAGGACTCCATTCCAAGTGGATTCACTCCAAAATACCCCTGTTAACACATGCTAAAAAATAGCAGAATATTACTACTCTAAAAACTGGAAATTCAAGAACTATTGAGCTAGTTAACCGACCAAATTCCTAACCTAATCAAATGAAAATTCTATGGGGTGAATTTTGTTATTAACATGAAATTTTTTACAACCCAATACAAGTGGAATAAACTCAAATGAATCTCATTAACACATTCTAAAAAATAACAGAAAATTACTACTATTTTGCTACAAGGGATTTCTAGAAATTCTATATTTGTGAACTAGTAGACCAATCCAAGTAGCTCAATGATGAATATGCATTTTTAAAGTTGTTATAAGGATGCATAATGATTTTGAATCTATAAATATACTATAAAAAACCTCACTTCAATCATTTAACCAATGTAACCTACAAGAAAAGAAGCATGAATAGTAAATTGAGTAATAAGAGATGCAAGTGGAAAAGTCATTCAAAGGAAATAAAGAAATTATACAAGTGGGCTTTGAGCCTCCTAGGATGACCAAGCCCAAGGAAAATTATAGTCCTATGAAGGAAACCAAGCTTTAGAAGCTAAAAATGACACCAAAATTTATTATTTGAATCCATCTAAGTACATCCCTGCTAGAAATGAAAGTGGGCTACTAAATAACAAGTTTTCTCCACAAAAAGACTAAGAAATACATGACCCTAGAGGCCAATTCGAATTGGTACTTATAAAAAGTGATGAGGAAGAAGACTTCTTGGAAGAAGGAATATTTGCCCTCCAAAATCTCCCAAATAGTGGATTTGGTTCTCAACACTAGGAATTTGCATTAAATGACTGGGAACACATTCCTAGGTTTTCTCAATTAGTGGAGCTCCAAAATTTGTAAATAATATCATGATATTTAGTTCATTTATTATCCACCCTTGGTCTATCCTATAGTAGGAAGAAAGTCCCTATATTATCTCATTCATCGCTTACTCCATATTCTCTCAATATTCTGCAAAAATAAATAAAATTAGGCACATAATATGCAATTATCTCTAAACCTTCCTAAGAACATATTAAAGCTAAAAAAATAGTAGTAAGTGTATAATGAGAGATTTAATATAGCCTTCATGTACGTAGGAAAGGATAGATGGGCCTTAATTTGTTTCTAATTTGGAGTTCCATCATATCCCCCTACTAAAATTGTTGCTCATCCTTTGAGAAACCTATCCATCTTCTTCCTCTATTTTTCTTCATGCGATTCTCTTCCTTAGCTCATTGGAATATGATTTGGATGGATGCTTGCATTGGATGGATTTCATGGGAAAGTTGTACCTCCTTTTCCTATTGTTTTATAACTATAGTTTCTATTTCATGACATACTCCCTTAGCCTTAAATCATTCAATTCCTTGCTCATTTCTTTCATTTTTTCCTCCATTAGGCCCACATCCTCTACCTCCTTGGATTTTTCAATTTGCATCCACTGGTGAGTTATGCCTCTTTTTGTAATAAATTTTTAATAGGATCCAATACCAAATTGTGGAGTAGGCTTTCGGATTCCTTATGGACCTTCTCCCTCCTCTTGAGTTGTTGTTGTCCCTTCTTGTAGCACTTTTTCTTCATCTTGTAGCAATTCTTTTTTCAGTCGTAGCATCATTGTTTGTGCCATTTCCATTTCCTTTGAATATTTCCTTCCTCTCCAAGGCTCTAGTGTATTTTCTACACAAAATTTGTCTTCCTATAGCACTCTTATAGCTTCTTGTAGCAAATTGTTCCTTCCTATAGCAACTTTGTTCTTCCTGTAGGAGGTTTGTTCCTCCTACAACAATTCTATTCTTCCTATAGCAAATGTGTCCCTTCCTGTAGCAACTAATATTTTCATTCCAAGAGGTGGTGGGCCCACCTTTTATTTTTTGTTTTTTTATTATTATTTTAATTATTTATTCTTCTTTTTTTTCATTTTTTCGCTTTTTCGCTTTTTATTGCATGCAAAATAAACTCAAAGTGTTTTTTTGTTAACTAATTTGGCCTTCACTTACCCCTTCACACTGCTTGTCCTCCATCTTGAATAAATGATTACAACCCACTTTCTCAAGTCCTCTTCACTTTTGTCTTGTTCCTCTCCCACACGTGCAAGTGTCTTGGTGTAAAAGTGAAGCTAGCTGCTAGATAAGGCCGAGGTTTCTCTACTACTAATTTTGGCTATAAAAAACATTTCCTTCATACATTTGTGATGTTTTTAAAGTTAAAATAAGTTTTTAGGAAAGTTTTAAGGGATTGCATATGTGAGCCTTACCCTTGATGCCTTTTTGCAGGTGAGATTGAGGCTACTGATATGACTATTGAAGTTGACTTTGGTGGTTCCGAAATTGCTAATAATGATCCTTTGATGGTTGCATGGACAATCTAGACATGGGTGAGGTTGTTTTTTATTTTCATCTATGTGGTCATTGCTTTGTCTCACTTGCCTTCTACAATTCCTTGAGAATAATATAAACATTTGATGTTCTCTGATGGTTGAAACTTGGTGATGTAGGTCCTTTGTCTTTTGTGCAGGTGCTTTTTGAATTAAGTGTTGTTGCTTGCTAGGTGATCAAGAATCCTCTAATAGATGATATGAGGTCATGCAGCTATTGAACAATCAAAATTGCAATCCTCAAGTGCTCATGGTGAATAAATTCTAAATTTGATGCTCTAGCTATTGTCATATAGGGGATGTACATACTGCTACAAGATTGTGTTTCTTCCTGTAGCAGTGACATAGAACTTCCTAGGATCATTATTTCCTTTAGGTGTTACCTTTAAAAATATTGATAATTCATGAGTAATTTGTTGACAAGGATCAGAAACCTTTTTTTTGGTGGAAGGGGTGGAAGAAGGGGTGAAAATGGGTTCTTTTCATGGACAAAGATGAAAATGAGAGTCGATAAGAGGTCAAGTGGTGTGGAAAATAAATGAAGAAGCTATTATGGGCCCCTCCTCTTGTTCATAAATGAAAAGCATAAGACCTCAACGCTTTTTCCATGCCAATCATGCTCCTATAGCAATTATGGTCACTCCTGTAGCAATTCTGGAATGCTCCTGTAGAAAAATTGTTTTATCCATATATATCAAATAGTAGATTGGATTCACTAGATATTTGGTGAGCATGTTGGCATAATCCTTCTTCATCTCCCCACAAAAAAAATCGTGGCCAACGGATGCACGAATCTCATGAAAAATAAAAAATTGTTTTAGGTGATGGATGCCAATTTCTCAAAAATTGTGTACTATAATTTTCTGAAATTCCTTGAGCATGTGACCATCATCTATATGCATCACCCCATGAAACATATCAGAAAATTGATGCATGTTTTTTGAGATATGGTAAAAACAATATATGCCCTGTGTATTTTGGCTTCTTGTAGCAAAAACAAAACCTTCTTGAAACATTTTAGGACAGTGAGGCAAATGAATGGGAAAGGCTTGGAAATGATGGGTGGATGTTGGAAATGGATGAGGGTGATGGATTGACATGTCCTTAGTCCTATTGAATCATTTTGGAAAAGGAGGAGAAACCCCAAGTTTGACTTCCTTTGACTAGGTTTCTAATCAATTTTTTCTTTTGGTGCTAAATTGTTCTGGTTGCTTGCAAGGTTGGAGAGCACCTACATTGATAAGAGAGAGATACATGGAGAAAATATTTTTTTCTTTTCATTTTTCACTTCTTTTTCTTTCTTTTCTAGGCCTACTAGTTGCCTCAATGAGGTTTTAAACTAGTAGGTCTACCTAGGCGCCTCAAAGGAGGTTTTCACCTAAAATATTTCATTTTTCTCTTTTTCCTATTTTTTCCAACCCATTAACGGTGTCATGGAGGTTTTAAATCAATGAGACAACCTTAGGCACCTCAAAAAATGTTTTCACCTAATATTTTATTATTTTCCTCTTATTTTTTCTTTTTCCACTTTTTTTCTCTTTTTCTTTTATCCTACTCTACTTGAAAAAACAAATTTCTTTCAAGTATAGGAATACCTCCAATGGAGCCATGTGCACATCAAGATGACAAGTAAAATTGTGTGTAGGCTTGAAAGATATGCTTTGACATGTACCTAAGTATGAGATATCAACTTCTTTGACTGAGATGAGATCAAGAATCGTTGAAGAAAAGTGTATTGTTGTAACTTAATGATTATATGGAACCATATTTCAATATGGTTATCATGCCCCTGGTTGAATTGCACATTTGGATCTCTTTTTCTATCCTCCCCTACCATGAGATTCAATTATTCCTCTTTTTGTTGATTGTTCTCTTGAACACATGGAGGATCTAATGGTAAACATGAGGGAATTTTCTCAATCTCTGATTCTAATGTCTGCTCTTCATCTAGTGCAACCCATGATTCTTTGGTCTCCTCATTTGGATATTCTTATTATGAATGTTGTTCTTCAATGACATCAAGAGAATATTGTTTTTCAATACAATTCCTGATGGATGTGATTGAGGTTGTGGCTGTGGTGGGTTTGGATGGTAGGGTTAGAATGGAGTTGGCTATGGAGGGTATTGAGGAAAATATTGAGGATACTGTGGATTGCTCCTATAAGTTCCTTGCCAACCTTATTGCCAAGATTGGTTTTGGGGTTGAGATAACTAAGGTTTCCAAGGAAGGATATGTTCCAATTACTTTGATATGGGCGTGCATAAGCTTGAAATTGTGAATTAAGTTCTTGCACCATATCAGGTTGACTAGGCTTCCATGGTATTCTTGGAGCCACATAACATAAATTCCTTGGTGATTGACTTGCTCCACTGTCCTCTTCGTAAAATTCCTTCAACCTTGGTAATGATGGGAAATATTTAATAGCATATGATTCTTCATGGAAAATACAAATATCAACATCTTATTTTTGTTCATATTTCACTCTTAACAATTCTATTGTTCACTTAGATTACTAATAAATTATGTTTTAAAGTTCTCAAGAAAGTTTCCAATATCAACTTGACTTATCGATCTTAATGTTGATTTATTTACTCTTTCCCTTCCTCTTGATATGCACTTTCATGTTTCACGAATTTCTTCAAATGATAATTGGTATACATCAACTCTACTCATGAGATCAAGGAGATCAATCCACTCATCCCTAATTGTTCTAAGTAAGAGATTTTTTAGTGTGTCAAATCCTAAATGATGTAATTTTTCCCTCTTAACAATATACATAAATCTCTCTATTATATCCTCAAGGCTCTCATATTATTTTTGAGTCATTCTAAAGATTTATTCTTTAAGATCATGATCTTTATATTTTTCTAGAAATATCTTTTGCATATCATTCCATGATCTTATTAAAATAGTCCCTAAACTCATGAACCATTTAAGAGATCTATCCTTCAATGTTTCCGAAAACAATCTCAATTTTTGAGTGTTTAATAAGTAACCATAAGATCTACAAAGGATTTTAAATTCAAAGAGAAAGGTATTTGGATCCTCAGACCTCATACCATGGAAGTTTGGAAGGAAAGATGGAGGGATGTTCTTCATATGAACACTGATATCAGTATTTTGAATGTGAAATCCAAGAGGATATTCTTCATTGTCATCATCTCCATCGATTTCTTCTACCTACTCTGCCACCTCTTCTTCTTCTACCTACAAAAGTGGATGGTGATGTGGTTCTTACTCACCACCTAATCAAATGGGAGGGTTTGGTGTTGGAGAAGCATTTTTTGTTTTTTATATTTTTTTTGAATAAGAATGCTAATGCAATGAAATTTTTCTATCTTTGAAATGAAATATTCCTAATGAAATTTTTTGTTCTTGCTGAAAGCGAAAGAAATGAATCAATTATGGAAGAAAACAATGCATGCTTTGAAACCTCCCTGACAACAGCACCAAAAAATGATGAGCCCCAGTATTGCAACAAGAATGTTGCAAATCCCAAGGCTACCAATTTGAATGATCAACCTAGCGTTCGTACAAAATTAAGAGGTGTCGATGTTGGGTGCAATATATGGCATATTAATGGACCAACATTTAATTGTCAATCTGGGAGTTCATGAACTTCAAGGCACATCACTGGAAATGCCTGAAAAAGACGTTAGTAACTTACAAAACAAAACCCTAGTTTGTGTAGAAACTACTCACACCTTTTGATTCCTGCACTATTAAATTCATCCACTCAAAAAATTCATTAGAAGCAAAACCATAAATGATGCAAACAAAAATAATGCAATTATGTAAATAATTGTAAAAAAACCCTAATTATTGGCAACTTTAAAAATAAACCTAATTAAGAGAAAATCTCAAATGTTTGTAAATTAAGAAGCAATCCCTAACTAGTAATTAACTGGAAACATGAGACTTAACCAAGCAAATGTAAAGATTGTCTAAACCTTAAGAAATCCAAGCTATACTAATGTCGAACATGAATTTTAAATCAAAACGAAATCTTTGTTCAAGTTCCTACTCTAAATCCTCTCTCCACTCAATTCTAAGTGTGAGCAAAAGGAATCAAAATCACTCCACTCTGTATGTAAACAATAAACTAAGAGTATGACAAAAATTTACCTTCAAACACTATCAAGAAATGAAGTGTACCAATTGCAAAATCAACCAAGGCATACATAAATAGAATCAACCTCACTCAAAATGATTACCTTCTCAAACCTTAGAACACACTTCAACAAGGGATCCCTTCAAACCAAACTTGAGAAACTAAATATAGTGACCACACTCTTGCAAAAGAAATGTCAGAAGAAAATATCATATATTTAACTAATGGATCAAACAAGACCGTAGGTAATAGTTCCTTCTTGCAAAACCTATTCTTTCACTCAATGTGTATCAACCATCCCAAGTACATGATCTCTCAAATGTGAATCACTATTCAAATACTCAAATTCACAATAAAATCATTAACAGTGACAAAAAATGAATATGAATAATGAAATCAAATAGACATACCTTGTTATCATGTCAATGGACCAAGTAACACTCTTTCTTACAATTGTGTTGAATAAAAATTCCAAAGTACTTTCCAGGATGACTAGGGTTGTTAATGTTGTATGAAACTTAAGGTTGGATGAGTGTAAATCAGATCTCAACAAAAATTATCTTACTCCCTGTTATAGTTTATAAACCCCAATATAAGCAATAGAGTTTCTCAACTCACACATATATTTGTAAGGTATTGAAACAACTATTATCACAACAAAAGAACGCAACCTTTTTCTACATACGTAAGATGGTATTATTACAACATAATCATTATTTGGATTACATGGTTTAAATATGTGAAAAGACTGGAAATAATATCACTCTTTTTAACATAAATCCTTCAGATCTTAGTGCTTAATTAAACGTAAGTCAAAGTGAAATTAAATACAAATAAAGAAATGTAAAACTTGGCATCCATAGATATGTCAAACCAACCAAAGAATGTCACTGTTAACACACCTTTACAAGAATAAAATATAAACCAACTTAGCAGATCTGCAAATTGATACATAGAATAACTAGAGGGATGTTGAGATGGTTTGGTGGGCCCTACCAGTCCAGATCTCACCCTTGTTAAATAATGAATTAAACTATAGATCTAAAGTTATAATCAAATGCACAAGAAATAAAAGAGGAAACTAGCATTGAAAGTTTTATATTAAAAATTCAGTGTTTTACATCCCAAGCCATATGATCCAGCTCTAGACCAGCAATATAGTGTTACAATAACATCCCCTCCCCACACCGGCCATGTCTAAGCCTTTTAAAAAATTTAAAAGGAGAATTTTGGCTCTTACAACCATTTTTCTTAATTCTAGAAAATTACATATTTTTAACAAATTGGCCTGAAATATATTTGCATATCTTCCTAACCATGGTGATTTTTAGAAAACTGTTTGGAGGAAACCTAATTTTTCATGTTTTAAATAAAAAACTCTCTTGGATTTTTCTCACCCAACTCCATTTCCTCTTAAAGTGTGCCCGAAGTGGGCTATTCGGTTACTTTTGCAAATCTAGGCAAGAGCCTAGAATTCTACAAAAACAATGTTTGTTTATAAAACTGTCTCAAAGCCCCTCATGTAACTTTTAGACCATTGTGAATATTAGGAAATGGTTTTGGTTCTAGATATTTTTTTATACAAGTAAAAAACCCATATGCTCAAATTTTTGAGATTCTCCTCCATATTCACGCAAATCGAGGTCAAACTTGGTAGTTTGGAAATTGCATGAGTTTTGAGCAGATTCGTTGGTTTGCTTCTAGAGACCCACATGTGCGAAATAGGTGAAATACAACTCTTAGGAAGGTGTTATAACATCATTTTGGACAATAACCATCTTCAGCTTTCCCCTAAAGTGTGACTAGATGTCAAAGCCCCGAATTGGTTGCTCTCTAGTGGAGGAATGTTGCTCTTTAGTGCAGGAGCATGTCAATGAAAGATTAGTCCACCTATGACTATAAAAAAGGATCCAAGATCATTCCAAATTCATGTTTGTACTACTAGATATAGTTTTCCTTCGTGGCAAGCTTGAATGATGAAGTGGTCCACATATACTTCCATTTTTTGCAGGATCTCTATGGAGTGCAGGACCTACATTAACAACATTAATGAACATCAAACCTAAGAAATGCATATAAAGAAGGTATAAAATTAAAAAAAAAATTAAATCTTTGCTATTGCATCCAAAGAATGTATAAGTGCAACATAAAGGTTCATAAACTAGTAAAGCAAGGGAATAAGTGAGGCATCAAATGGGAAAAAACATGCATTACATAAAACAATTCTGGGGCCTAAAGGTTGGCACTATATTTGCAACATGAAACATGTCCTTCTTTTGTTGATGTGATGCATTGAAGTGAATTCCATGAAATCCAATCCTGAACTAATTTGCAGAAATGTAAATGTTACTCCATTTATAGAAAGGAACCCTAATTATTTTTTGCAGAGAGGAATCCTAGTTACTTTTCCAGAAAGGAAAGACTATTCTAGTTTTCAAGAATGTAAAAGTCACAATACTATTTGAAAAAATGTAAACATTAATCTATTTGCAGAGTGGAAAAGGTACATCTAAATTAAGCCTAGTCTATGCAATAGAGTCACAAGGTGCTTCATAAAGTAATCATGAAAATAATCCTTATGCTCTTCAAGTCATGGATCTGTCCACTAATCCAAATTGTAGAGGTGAATTGAAATGGAGAAGAGGCAAGGCTTAAGAGGTGCTTTTCTATTACTCAATCACGGATTCAGAGACTAGGATTCATGATTCAATCATAATAGGAAAAAAACAAGCTTTTGGAGCAAACCTAGTCAAGTTTATACCTGCTACAGGACTGCTACAGGAGATGCTACAGGAGGCCTTGTTTTGCTACATGAGTGATATATCTTGTTGAATTCCTATGTAAATAAAATGAAAATGGAATGAAATTTATTTTTTTATTAATTAGGATGTATTAGGACTCCATTCCAAGTGGAATCACTCCAAAATACCCCTGTTAACATGTGCTAAAAAGTAGCAGAAAATTACTACTCTAAAAATTGGAAATTCAAGAACCAGTGAGCTAGTTAACCTACGAAATGTCTAACTTAATCAAGTGAAAATTATATGGGGTAATTTTTTTTATTAACTTTAATGTTTTTATGGCTCAATATAAGTGGAATAAACTCAAATGAATCTCATCAACACATTCTAAAACATAATAGAAAATTACTATTATTTTGCTATAAGGAATTTCTAAAAATTCTAGATTTGTGAACTAGTAGACTAATCCAAGTAGCTCAATGATGAATATGAATTTTAAAATATGTTATAAAGATGCGTCATGATTTTGAATCTGTAATTAACCTACAAGAGAACTCACTTCAATCATTTAACCAATGTAACCTGTAACAAAAGAAGCATGAAGAGTAAATTGGGAAATGAGAGATGTAAGTGAAAAACTCATTCAAAGGAAATAAAGAAATTGTACAAGAGGGATTTGAGTCTCTTGGGAAGGCTAATCCCAAGGAATATCAAATTCCTATGAAGAAAACCGAGCTTTAGAAGCTAAAAATGGTACCAAACTTCATTATTTGAATCCATCCAAGTACGTCCCTGCTAGAAATGAAAGTAGAGCTGCTAAATAACAAGTGTTCTCCAAAATAAGAAAATAAATACATTCCCCTAGAGGCCAATTCACATTTTTACTTATAAAAAGTGATGAGGATGAATTATCTTTGATAGGAGGAAGCTTTCCCCTCCAAAATGCCTCAAATAGTGGATTTGGTTCCCAACACTCGGAATTTGCATTAAATGACAGGGAACACAATCCTAGATTTTCTTAATCAGTGGAGCTCCAAAATTTTTCAATAATTTCATGATATTCAGTTCATTTATTATCCAATATTGGTCCATCTTATAGTAGGGAGCAATTCCCTATATTATCTCATTTATAATTTACTCCATCTTCTCTAAATCTTATGCAAAAATAAATAATATTAGGCACATACTATGCAATTATATATGTTACACAGTAATTTGTCACCGTCCCTGTTACCCCTTCTCCCACCCATTGGAGGACTTATTCCGGGACCTGTGAGAATTGACATAACCTGAAAACACCTGCATTGTATCCCCTTGAGTATGTACTTCATATGCCCTGAAGACACCTTCTGCAAAATACCCATAAAAATAGCCCTTTTTCCATTGCCGTTGTTCCAAAGTGTATCACTTGCGCCAATGGGGGAAATCCTCCAAAGAGGGCACGCCAGCTAGCGCTCTGTCTCAGAGTCACACTCGCGCCAACCTTGTTGGGTAAAGTTTTTAACAAACCAACTTGCGAAGGTTCTTCCTAAACTATTCATGAACTAATTCCAGTTTGAGTTAGTTCAGTTGGGCTTCGAATCTCCATAGAAGGGAAGTATTTATCCACCTCCCATGGAAGCTTCCTAATGATAAGGCCAATCCCATGAATCTTGTGGATGATTCTATCTCCTTCAACTCTCTCTATATAAGCTTTTCCTTTTGCCTTTGACAAGCTAGTTAGTAATTCTACTCTTCAAGCTCCAAATTCTAAGTCACAAAGTCCGAGAATTGCTAAGCTCATGCTACAAGAGGCCTTCTTCATCCCCATAAGGCTATATATTTAATGAGGAGATCTTTGTCAAAGTAACCAAGGAGAGAGAGGATTGTTCCCCATTCCCAACAAGCCTTGCAAGGCATGTGTTGCTGATCACTCAGCCAAAGGAGGATTTGACGTTAGAACTTGGTTGTATTCTTCTTTGTTTATCAATAATAATAGATGACTATCATTATGGTTCCACTCTTATTGTCTTTATAATGATGTTTGAGTTAGATCCTTTCTGACTGATATATAGTTACATCTCTTGGATTTTATGCTTGTATTTGTGTCGTTCTTTGCATGTGCAAGTGTCTGTTCACGAGAATCGTGGGGATTGTGACCAACTGGAGTGAAAGAACGGGAGCGACGACTCTTCTACAAATACTAGCGTTGGATTCGAGGTAGGCCCTCATCATCGGTCTTTAATTTACAATTAGGAACCTACGTGTTAGCATTGTTTGATTGTTTCTAGACCTCAATTAGGCTAGTGGGATCGCCTCTGTCTGCAGAGGGGATTTACCTCCACAACAATTTGGCGGTGGCATCGACTCGGCCGACTCGGATTTAATCACCTTTGATCTCGAGAGCCATGTCCCAACACTGCCTCATTAGATCACCTTCCTCATTCAAGCCATCATTAATTCGAAAACGATTCATAGTACAGTTATTGATGAAGGCGCGTCAACTTGCATTATGTCTGTTGCTTGTTGGAAAGCGATCAGGTCTCTGACTTTGAGTCAGTCTCCCACGATACTGGAAGGTTTTTATGGGAGAGAATCTCACCCCTACGGTATCCTTCAATGATTGCCGATTACTTTGGAAGGGAAGACCGTTGAATTGGAAGTTGAGGTTGTTGATGCAAATCTTACTTACAACCTCCTTTTGGGCCGGAGCTGGACATATGCCATGTGTGCCGTGGCTTCGTCCCTCTTTCATGTCATTCGTTTCCCTCATCAAGGGAAAATTGTCACGATAGACCAGCTCTCCTTCTTCGCTTCTTCTTCTGAAGGAAATGTGCCTTTCGTGGAGCATACCTCCATCCCCTTCGAGAGTGTGGGAGCCGGGCTCTTTAAAGATCCCGCCCTCATGGATGTCTTCTCACTCCCACCTCCAAACCTCACCTCTATCAGTATGATTTCGGTTCGTTATGATCCTTGGGTCCTCCCCCCCATCGACAAGATAGAATCGTGGGGCGAGGAGATACTGTTGAGTCCTGTCGAGCTCAACTACATCAATATTGCTGCTGTATCGGCTCCTCCTGCTGAATCTGCTTCTTTAAGTGGAGCTCTTGATTCATATGACTATTCCCCTTGGTTTGGAGATTGCGCTTCTTCAGATCCGCTAAAGGAAATATTTCCTTCTAACGAAGCCATCATAGAGACCATGTCTCTCAAGGAACCTCCTTGGTTGAATCTTCACCACCGTTCCTCATTTCTCCCTACCCTTCGGGAAACGTTGGCTTGTCTTGAGCGGTTTGCTCCTTGTATCCCTTCACAACCCCTTCAGACACCCATTCAAGTATATCAAGTGTCCTCTGAAGGGAATTTGGGAAACATTACGCAGACTCAACCTATCGACATCTCTGTCAAACTAGGGATTGTCGAGCACATTTACATAGGAGTCACTTGCACTCCTGGGGAAATTCAAATCTATATAGTTCCTTTTCGCGAATTTCATGACGTCTTTTCCTGGTCTTATGAAGAGATGCCTGGCATTGATCCAAGCATCGTAGTGCATGAGATAACTACGTATCCAGGAGCTAAACCTGTTCGTTAGCATTTACACCCCGTGCACCCCCGAAAGGTTGCAACAATTAAAGCAGAAGTCGAAAAACTTCTAAAATTTGGCTTCATCTACCCCATTCCACTCACAGATTGGGTCTCTAACATCATCCCTGTGGATAAGAAGCAGGGTACTATCCGAGTCTGTGTCAATTATCGTGATATTAATCGAGCCTGTCCCAAATATAACTACCCCACACCCTTCATTGACAGCCCATTGATGAGTGTGCTGGGAGTGAGATATATTCATTTATGGATGGCTTCTCTGGATATAACCAGATTAATATCGCGCCAGCTGATCAACACAAAACGACCTTTATCTGTCTGTGGGGTACTTTCACTTATAAAAATCTCCCTTTTTAGTCTCAAGAATGCCGACGCCACCTTCCAACGCGTGATGTCTTATGCTTTTCATGATATTCAGCACATCGTGTAGCCTTACCTGGATGACCTTCCTGCTCATTTAGCTAAATGCCAAGACCATCCGACACATCTCTGCGAAATGTTTCTCCGCTGTCGACACTACCATATTTGACTCAATCCACATAAGTGTGTCTTCTGCGTGGAGTCTGGCTGACTTATCGGGCTTATCGTCTCCCGAGAGGGCATCCGTTTGGATCCCCTTAAAGTCGAGGCCATTTTGAATCTTCCTCCCCCTACTTCTTTGTGGCAACTGCAGAGCTTGCAGGGTAAATCAAACTTTTTACGACTATTCATCCCGAATTATGCTGAGGTGGAAAAAGGTTTCACGCAGTTACTAAAGCGTGACACCCCGTTTCATTGGGATGCCACTGCTCAAGAGTCTTTTGAACATCTTAAAACTCTTCTGGTTTTCGCTCCTTTGTTGCATCCTCCAAATTACCATCGCGATTACACGTTGTATCTGGCCACTGCTGATACCACCATCGACATGGTTCTTGTTCAGGATGACGATGATGGCACTGAACATGTCATTTAATACCTTAGCCTCAATTTGTTAGACACAGAATCTCGATATGCTTATGTCGAGAAGTTGGCACTGGCCGCTGTTTGTGCCGTCCAACACTTCCATCATTACATCTTGTTGCGTACTACGACAGTGATCTCTGATTGCAACCCAATGCCATACATTTTGTCATGTCAGTTGCTGGGGGGGAAGTACTTGAAGTGGATAGTCATCCTCCAAGAGTTCGACTTGGAATTCACTGCTGCCAAGTCTAAGAAATCACTTGTCGTCACTGAATTGTTGTGTTTTTTGCCATCCAATGTTGCCTCCTCTCAGTTAGAGGATTCCATTCCAGACAAAACTCTCTTCCTTATCAGCACCCTTGATCCCTGGTACGGGGATATCATTGTCTACTTACAGACGTCCTCCTTCCGTCCTGAGACATGCTCGCCGACGGATCTGCCATCAAGCCTAACCATCTCGCATCGTTGGGGACACCCTGTACCGTCTCGGCGTTGATTCTATTCTTCGTTTATGCTTAACTCTCGAAGAAGCAAAGAAAGTTTTAAATGACTGCCACTCTGGTGCTTGTGGTGGTCACATGTCTAGATATGCCACTGCACAAAAAATCCTCCGTGCTGGTTACTTTTGGCCATCCATTTTCAAGGATTGTATTCTTGCCGTCTGCTCCTGTCAGGAGTGCCAAATTTACCGACGGAAGATGCGTGCACCCCCTGCTCCACTGCACCCCGTTGTTATCGTCAGTCCTTTTGCCAAATGGGGCATCGATTATATGACCTGTAACCCTCGCTCGGTTGGGGGGCATGGGTACATCATCGTTGCTGTTGATTATTTCACGAAATGGGCCGAGGCGATGCTTACATTGTCTAAAGACGGTCACACCGCGACACAGTTTTTGTTCAACCATGTTATCTCGCGGTTCGGAGTCCCTCAAGCCATCATCACTGATCACAAAAAGCATTTTCGTAATCACATGATGACCGAGTTAACAACCCAGTTGGGCCTACGGCATGATAATTCGACCCCATATTATCCTCAGGCCAATGGTCAAGTAAAAGTCGTGAACAAGGTCTTGGTTGCTTCAACGAACCATTGGCATGCATAAGTATAATTAGCATTTGATGTTGTTCTCTACTTTGTGGGCCTATCGAACCTCCGTGAAGGATGCCATCGGTTTCACTCCCTTTCAGTTGGTTTATGGACTGGAGGCTACCCTTCCTATTGAGTGTGAGATTCCTTCATTAAAGTTAGCCGTCGAATTGCTTCCTGATACTACTCCAGTAGAAAAGTGCCTTCTTTACTTGGAAAGGTTAGACGAGACTCGTCGACTAGCCTCCTTGGCTATTGAAGCATAGAAGAAGCGAGTGAAAGCTCACTTCGATAACACTGTCCATCATCGCTCTTTCATTGAGGGAGACTTGGTCCTGCTCTACGATCAAGCTAACGATAAGCTGGGGGCAGGAAAATTCGAGCCTATGTGGCACGACCCTACATTGTGAAAAGAGTTTTGCAAAAAGGGGCCTACGAGCTTATTGATTACGAAGGGAATCCCCTGGATAAGCCCCGAAATGGGATTTATTTGAAAAAATACTATGCATGAGTCCAGGAACTCTATTTTTGTACATACATGTGCTTTCAACAAGTGCGTTGTGTGTGCATGTTTTCATGTTTTTGTCTTGGTGTGTCAGTGTGATTGCCACATACTGTGTCTTTTTGCTTCTTGGACAGATGTCTGGATTGCCTTACGTTGGTACTGCCTTATCGTAGGCGTGTACTGTAATCTCGAAAGGCACATAGGCTAGAAGGTGGAAAGCAGTCAAGTGACTCCAGTCGAAGGAAACGACCAAACTACTTGGTGGGGGAATCGTATGATTGCCCCCATGCTCTACAGGAACCAAAGAAGGACTCTTTGGATCAGCTAGGATAGGAGAGTCATTTTCAGACTCTAGAGAATCTGATTAGATGAGAAGAACATGAGCATGATGTTCTTCCGAAACAGAGTGATCAACAGGCGGTGAACTCAAGTTGACACTCTCTCTGACCAATGGTTGGTCTGGAGCTTAGTGCAACCAGGTTCAGAAAGAGGAGGACAGACAAGAGAAGAATCTAAGTCAATCTCTTTGTCGACAGGGAGAGATTCTGAAGAGAGCCTCTGATAACCAACGGGGATTTGGGGTGAAGAAGCTATAAGACTTTCCAAAATAGCGGAAGCTTCATCCATGAGTGGACAAAGGTGAAGGGGATGGTTTCCTTCACACAGTCTACAGGGGAATTGAATCTTCCCTTCCTTCTTACTATTGCCAGTTGATAGGATAGCATCACCATGAGTGTTAGAGGATGATGATGGATGAGCCGCATTGTGAGACCATACTTCTAAGATCCTAGGAATGCCAGGACAATCGCGAAGAAGATGGTCACCCTTGCATAGTTTACAAAGAAACTTAACCTTCTGCGGAGGAGTAGAAGCTGTTTCGATCTGAGATGTACTTGGAGTAGTGACTGCATAGGTGGCCTTACATTTATTAGACTTCTTCTTCTTCTTCATCTTATTCTCCTTCTTCTTAGTCTCCTGGTTACTAGATATGGAGCTTTCACCAGGCGAAGGAGGAGATGAGGAGGAAGAAACAAGAGAAGAAGGCGTAGGCTCAACCTTGGAAGCAACATGTCGTGGTTCCGACGAAGGAGACGGTGCAACAGGAGTCATGGCACTCGAGGCCACCATGGTTGAAAATAACCATATGGGCAAACCGATGGTCAACCCAGGCAAGGACAAGGTTGCCATATACGGAGCACTGACATTTACAAATGAAGGAAACGAACCAAGATTTCCATCTGAGTGAAAATCTTGGCCGGTAGACTCGGGGAATGTTGCCATCGAGAACAAGCCTGAAAAACACTCTTCTTACAACCAAGAAATTGAACTTTTACCAGGAATATTTCGTGGGCAATAAATTTTAAGACACAAGAACACAACCTGACCTTTTCATCTTTAAAGAGTCGAGAAAAGGACCAAAAGATGACTCTAGTCACCTTCGAATGCTTAATGAGCCTGAAGTGACAAGTGCTCAGATGAACCTTTTATTTTAGGGAGTTCGAAAATGAGAAAAAGTGACTACTCTGGAGAACTAGGCAAAAGGTTTACCAGACAATTCGTAAAATTGCATATACACCTTGGCAGTCGTATGAAAACCAAGGACTTTCCATACGACAGTCAATCTTCCTGAATGTTGTGTTAGGTGCGTTACAGTTTGTAAGGTGACTGACACGGCTTCCTATGGATATAGAATGATAAACCTAGTGGGGTCTCCCAACATATACTCGATGGTACATGGGAGCGCAATTTCGTACTAGACCACTATTGAGTCACAGAAGGAGGAACCACCCAACCTTGAGTGGAAACAAAAGTGACTAGGTTTAACGACGCTGGAGCACGTCTCTAGCCTAGACCTCCAAATAGTGTGTGTTATGTTCCAATGCATTGTTAGATTCATTCTGTTCATTTTAGAGTTGATCTTGGATTACGTTTCAGTTTTCAGGACTTACCGTGTGTATATAATAAATCCTAGGCTGCAGCTAGAATGCACAAAAAATCCTTTTCTTCAATGAACGCCTACCTACGGGAGGGTAGAGAGATCATTTCCAGACCAAGAAAACCAAGACAACAAAGGCAGTCACTTAATGCATATAGACACCAATTCCTAAAGTGCACGGGTACTACTAATGAGAGATCTTTATCATTCGCTTTCCAATATGCAAACTTGAAATGCAAATTCACTTTCACTTTCGTAGTAAATGAATGCAACCTTTTTGATTTTGATGTCTTTAAATCTAGAAGAAACAAATAAGCAACAAGCAAGTGTGGAAAAGTGTGGTTGATCCAAACAATTGTAATCTATGTTTGGTAGCGAAAAGAAATCGAATCAATGCCAGAGATTGGTTAAATAACATTCACTAAAAAATCAACCAGAAACAGGATATGGGGAAGGCTCAATAAAACCAACAAGAAGCCACAAATGAACCTTGAGCAAACAAGCAAGGAAGCCAACATATTCAAGGAACTTGAAACACTGATCTAGGTCACATAAAAAAAACAAGATTCATTCAACAAAGCTCACAAGAAAGTGCCTTAACCATGAACAGTGAAAAACAAGTCATCAAACAAGAGAGAAAAGTAAGTGTTATAGACATTTTTGGGCACTTCAACCCCAATCATAAATGTCAATAAACTGAGGGCTCCTAAGTCCCTAAAAGTGTTGCTTCACTTCCTAAAGGAACAAGGTCAGCTGATTACATCATCTCCCAGAAGTTCTCTACTAAAAACTGCTCATAAATGGTCAAAACTGGACCATACTAAAAACCGAGTGCAGAGGGTGAGATGCATATCACCTTCCCAATGTATAGGGTGTGATGCATACTGAATGGCTCCACTATAGGGTGTGATGGTCGGGAATGGACAAATGGAAGGGACAAAATATGAGGTGGAAGATCATGGAATCTTCCAGAAGCTTCCCCTCTGACACTTGCCTCTCTGTTTTCGGCCAGGGATGAGTAAGAGATCATCATTCTCCAAGTGGAAGCAGGAACTATCAGAGAGAGGACACTAATCAAAACCCCAGAAGATGACTCACCTCCCTAAAATCATCTATATATGGATCCCTCATCACAGAGATCCAGAGGCTGGAATCTTGTACCTTGTAGAGAAGTGTTGTTGGTTTTCTGGTGTATATTCATAGTGTTGGGTGATCTAAGATTTACTTGAGGTGAAGAAGGGCTTTCTAGCTGGAGGATGATGCTGGGTCAAAACATATGGTTTTAATCCTCTTGCTACTTTTCATCTTAATAAAGCTATTCAAGTTTTCCTCCATATTCTTGTATGTTTACTTATATATGCATTTGTATGGTTACACACATCTGGTCCTATGTTATTTATGAATATAGATCTTTGTTCTTCGATAGTAGTATGTTGTTGTGATTCCACAGGTGCTCTTTGAAGCTGGGAAAATGAAGAAGAAGTGGCAAAGCTCTATCAGGAAGGAGAGGAATGAAACAAGGAAATCAAGCGCAAGACTAAGGTTGGTCTCCTTTGTTCTACTCTTATCTATTTTCATAAAGGAAAATGAAAGTAGACTTTACTTGTTTGTTTCTAAGATAGCTACCAGTCTTAGTGGGAATAGCAGCATCCGAGTGGACACTATTCCCGGTAACACTTGGATCCTTTACTCTAACATAGGAGTGAGCATCATTCATTGGAGGAGCAAGTAGAAACTTCATGCTCCACTATTGGGGCTAGTGTCATATCATTGTATTGTATATTTGGAGCTTTCACTTAACGATTATAATCTCTTAGAGTCAACACACCTTCATGCATGTATCATGGATATTTTAAGAATATGCTTTAAATTTTTATGATATATGTTATTTCGTTCATGCTATGTCAATGAACTATTTCGTTAACTTAGTGTGTTTGTTGTTGGATGTGTGTTGTAGTTGCTTTCATGATTGTTGTTTTTTTGTGAAATATTTTGCAAGCTAACTAATGATTCTTAATATGTTCATGTGTCTCTTATAGGATAGTACTATTAATTTTCTTTTAGAGGCTCACTCTTTTCCCTTTGCGTTAAAGAACCTCTTATGCATTACAACTGATATTACACAAAGTTAGATTACTTGTTGTTAATAAATATATGTGTATATGTTCTTATATGTTTATTGTAGCCATGAAACATCTTTGAGATCACACTTATGGAAAAGGACCATTTTTCTGGTTGGGGATCCTATTTCAAATGGTGTGAGGTCTAATTGGGACTTCATATAGGGGAGATTCCTTGGTTGACCAAATTCTAGCACCGTCAACAATTGGCGCTAGAAGGAGGGAAAATGACAAGCTGAGCTCGTGAAGTCTAGTTTCGATTTTCATCTTGAATGGATTCCTCCCAAATAATGACCCTTATACTTTTTTCTAGAGTTACAAATATGAAATTTTCCATGCAAATAATCCATAACTTGTCAAGTCTGAAGTTTAATGGTGAGGGTGAAACAACCATTCTTGAGCACACCATCCACTTTCTTGAATTTTGTGATTCTTTTGAGTTTAATTGTGAGGATGTTGCTTGTAGGTTGTTCATTCTCACTCTTTAAGGTTGCATTAAACAATGGTGTCATACATTGCCAACTGATTCTATTCACTCTTTTGAATAACTTGTCATGGAGCTCCACCAAGCCTTTGACAAGTATGACTATCAAAATGTATATAAGAAAATTATTCTCCTTAGAATGAAATCTGATGAATCTTTGGATGCTTTTCTTGATCACTTTCTTCAGTTTTGCTATGAATTTTCTAAGGAAGACATAGATTGGATTTTATGAAAGAGAAGTTTTGATATCTTGTATAGATTTATTTGAATCCTCTTACATCTGAGTCTCTTGCAAGGTGCTTGCAAGTCTCACAGCTTTTATTGTTCATGGAGCACTTAAAGTTTAAAAGGAAGAATCTTATTTGTTTTGTGACTCTTCTTCTTCTTCTCTCATGTGTTTATCAAATGAAGCAACTCCATGTACCAATATTGAGGTTGGAAAACTTAAAAATCATATTTTTAAACCAATCCCGTGTTCATTTTCACCTCATGATCAAAATTTGGATCCATGCTTAAATCTTGAATCTGATTTGATTAACGATATTGTTTCTTCAAGATATATCTCCTGCTCTATATCAACTACTCCTTTTAATCCTCTTTATATTGATTCACCTAATAAACCTATTTTACTAGCCTCTCTTGAGTCTCATGAGGATTAAGTTCAGAATGATGTAGTTGAAGAACAAGAGATTCGTGATAGCTTTTATGATGATTATGTGTGGGCTTCATATTGTGAACATGAATACGTTATAGTAGATGATTTATTACTTGATATTTCCTCTCCTTCTTCATCATTGACTTACTTTCTTGACATTTTTAATGAATCTGTTACATCAATTCCTTCTCCTAGTGATTCTGATCTTAGTATTACTAGTTTTTATTATAGTCAAGAATGGTGGGATGTTGGTTTTCAATTGAAAGAAGAAAGGATTGAATCCACTTCTCATGATATGTCTTATTCCTCACCTTTAGTGACTGAAGAAGTAGAGTTTTCAACTCCTTGCATTCAAGCAAATCCTTCTTTTGATTCATCCGATCATGAAGAGTCACTATATTTGAATGTCAAATTTGATCTGGTTAGTGGCTTTCTCGATGCTTTCCTTGAAACATCCACTGATTATTTTGTATATTCATTTTTTGATCTTTCCAAGCCACCGTTATTTGATGATTATATATTTGATAGTTTGGAAACTCACCAAGAAGTCGAGGCACTTCAGCCTTTGCTGATTGTTATGTCAAGATCTCACAATCTTGGTGAGTGTTTTGAACATGATCAGATAGATATTTCATCACGTGAAAATATTCATGAATTAAATGAGCATGTTGAAAATGAATCTCTTTGTTGGTTTTAAGATTATTCACCTTGTTATCATGATCCAATTTCTGAATGGTTAGAAGAGTCTTACTTGGAAAGTCCATTCGCTATTAAAAAGCTTCATTATTTCTTGTTATTTACCAATATTGAGGGTTTGAATTAATGTACTTCCATAAGAAGTTGTTGAATTGTGTGTGACCATCAAAGTACATCAACAAATTGTTTAGCACAATCTTTCTTTTCATATTTTTCAGCTAATTTCCATGCCTTCGAGTCTTGGAGCATGTTATATTGATTCATCTTTTTTTTGTGTATTTTTTGCATGACCTTTCTTATCTCTCCATCCTTTACCTGTATAGGTCATGAGATGCTTTGGTGGTTGCATTGGAAATTTCATTTCACATAAGCCTCACCTCTCCTTTCTTAGTATAGAAGTATATTTAGTATAGTCTTTCGCTTATTTGTTTTGATTCCTTCTTCTTTTGTTGTCTTTTCATTTCATTTTTTTCTTTCGTGTTTGTTTATAATAATCCTTTTATAAGAGTTGTGTGTTTTGGTTCTACACAAGCATGACAAAGTTCAAGAGGATATTGTGCAACTATTAACACTTTGTTAACTGTCTATCCCCTTCCTTGCATGGGACTTGTATCTTTCAGCCCATGATGCTTAGACATAAAATACGTTTCTTTCTCAAAGAAAACCTTAGCAAATATACGATGCTCATATATCTAATAAGGTCTTCTTTCTTGATTCAACTTTTATATTTGGTTGGATTTATCTAGTCAAATCGCCAGTAAAGAAGGGAAAGGAGAAAACCTAAGTGAGAAAACTTTATTTTAGAGGTATATATACCAGTCTTTGAAGGAAAAACCTCTCTTGCTCTCAATAAGTTAGGATCCCTCTTCTTCTTGTGGTGACATAAATTTTGATAAAGTGCCAATGAGAGTAATGTTATAAAATAAATAATGGGTGAAGGAAGAGAAATGCTTCCTACACAAAGAGGTGAAGCAAGAAAATTCGTCGAGGTATTGAACAAGATTGTTGTAAGTGAAGCAATGTTTATGTTCATGTAGTGACTCCGCCAAGGTATTGAACAAGCAAATTGGTAGCAGAGAAACATCACAGATGATGCTAAAACTCTGACATATTTCATTTGCATTTTTATATACTCCTAACCCCTGAGCGAAAAAATGATATTTGAATTTCTCTTGAAAGTGTTTGGCCAGTGAAAGGAATAGAAGAAACTATATCTTTGATTGAGCTAAGTAAGGAAACTTTGGTGATCGATGAGATGAACATATTTCATAAAAATCTAGGCTTGGTGTGTAAGGTTATACCCATACAGAGAATCTGGAGTTCTACTAGTGTGTCACCATGTGTTGTAGCTACTACAAACCCCCTCCAAAAAAATTTCTACACTTTGATTTTGGAGCCTACCTTTGATCATAAGAACTGTCATTTTAACTGGCATCAAGTGTTCTTATTGTTTATTGAGTTTTGTAATGACTTATTCTTTCATGTTAAGCTCATGATGTCTTAAATATAATTAGGTCTTGTCGACAACAATTGAAAAACTTACAAAGACAAGAAAACACTTCTCAAACAAAAGCTAAGTCATATCTTGATCTAGCATTGGTTGCATGTCTTGTCTTGAGAAATTACCTAATCCTCTATCACAAAGAACTACACAACTCCCTATGAAACTGAAGTACACAATCATGGAGGCATGAAATTGTTATGAAGGAAAACTACACACTCATCACTGTGAGATGAAACTGCACAACTCACTGTGCAACATAACTGCACAATACCTTGTCACTAGGAACTACATAGTCTCTTCAACCAGTGAACTGCATATTCTTTGATATTAGTCAACTGCACAATCCTAGAAAATAGGAGTTGCGCATGTCCATCTAGTCGCGTGGCTCAAGTTTCCAAGTTTGACCTAAAGGCAAGTGTTAGTCTCTCCTTGATTTTAGGCATTCATGGAAGGAGACCTAACCCTAATATCATGAGTGATAATATATATAAGAAAGGCTCATAGATATCATTCAGACACTTACCATTGGAGCTCTAGCCATCCTCACAAGTTCAAGGAGATTTGGCTCCCATTTTTGCTGCTTTTTCCAGGTAAGTTTCTCAAGTCTCATTTTTTGTTTCTTTTTCCATTTATTTTGTGTTTAAAAGTTTCGTTTTGCCTAATCATTATTGTAACAGGTGGTGTTTATGTTATTATTAACTTCTACATTTTTCATTTTAGTCTTTCGAATTTATTTACATGTGTCACATCGCGTTTCTTGTCTTTTCACCTACTAGTAATTATTATTGCTAGGTATATTTATGCATGCATGTTCCTCTTATTTAACTATATTACTTACTTGATGTTAGTGGATGATCTGATTGATTCTCAGGATTATCCACACCCTTTCCCTCTGAAGTCATAGATATAGAGTCTGCCCCTCTTTTGGAAGAAACTGAGCAATCTTTGAGGCTTGTTGACCTCTCCAATTGCACATTGCACGATATTTCTCAGCAGAGGCCCTCCCTTTCTAGCTAAAATTATGCAATGCGTAGTCACTAACCTTCCTCAATTGTGCACTACACAATCACAGGAAGTAGTGACCCCTGTCTTCCAGCTAAAACTACGTACTGCACAATCTAGTCCTCCTTCCCCAGCGGAAATTGTGCATTACACAAATCCAGTGCACAATCAACTCCCTTGGAACCCATAACTACATAATATTCCTCCACAAATGTGCAGTTTTCATTTATAGTTATTAGTCTACCTCCTTGATGCCCAACATTGCACAATCCTTTCCCTTAGCTATTGTTTTTCTACTTGAAATTTGATTGTCTAGATCTCTTTGAACTAACTTAATATTTCCATGAGTGCATCTCTTGCAACAAGTACTACAGATCTTGAACACATCACTCTTTCATCATCGGGTAGCACCATGCCTCCAAATAAATAACTATTAAAGGAGGTCACATAGTAAAGTACCGAATATGCCATTAATAGTAGCATGACAAGATTCTTTATCCTGTCAAACACACATTGTTATATTAAGAAGGATTTTGTTGTCACATGGATCGCCATCAAAGATGCATTCAATGCCACAGATTTCAATGAAGAGTTAAAGGATATGGAAGTCTATATGAACATATAATGATCAAGGTTCCATAAGGTGGCCTACATATATCTAGTTCTCCCATGTGCAAATGTTATCAAGTGGATTTTGCATGGTCTAGACACCAAGAGTATGGAATTAAGTAATATCATTGGGAAACAACTTTCCTCCTACCAACCACATGATATTCACTTGATTTACAACTTTCCCAAGCCTGAGCAAAACTTAGATTCTCAATTCTATGTATCTTGGATTTATCTGAATAATAAATAAGTGATCAAGTCATAGTGGAAAGAACCAACCAAATTTCATCAGAAGCTAAGAAATACTTATAAAACCAAGCCTCATAGAACAGTGTATTAGTACTTGATGACCTTGTGTTTCCAAGTCTATGGATGCAAGAATATTGAATCCTTCCTAGAAGGATGGATCTATATGCTATATTTGATTGTCACGGAAGGGAATATTTTCAATTGGTTGTATCTAGTGTCTTAGCAACTACAAATAAACTTGAATAAGGAAAAAAAATCCACCTAAAGGCAAGCAATCACATTTTTCATGTATTCCTATTTACTTGATGGAATATGTTCTCACCATTAATTCCTTGGTCTAAAATGGAATTAGACCCCCAAATACCTCCCCATCCATGTGTATTGCAAATTGTTGTTAGAGTACAATTACAGGGGAATATATGACAAAATTGTTGGGCATTTCTTCAAGGTTTTGTATCATATTATCTTTAAGGAAGAAGATCCTTGCATGTCCCATGAGGTAATGAAGACATTGGAAGAAGTAGGAGATTAGTTTTCCTCACCTGATGGCACTTACCTTAGAGTATTCAGTTCATAGAGACATCTGCATCTTTTGCCGAGATATGTGACATATAAGGTGGTCATGGAGGAGGTTACCTATCACCTTAGCATAGGTATTTCTCAATTGTTGTGAAAGAAGAATAAGACACCTTGGACCTCCTACCATCTATAGGTGGGATCATATGTGCTCAAGAGCTTAAAGGTCGCAAAAGTAGAAGTAGACAACTCAAAAGTGCTAATTTTGGCAAGATGAGCTTCAAAATATATGATCCCGGATGAGTGTGCAATAGACACTGTGCTAAGTTGCATTTTTCCTGGGCCTATCAGTATTATTATAGATTAGAGGAAGAGAAAATAAATAATTTCCATAATTCTTCTTGACCACACCCACCAGGTGAAGAGGTAGGCCCTTCTAATACAGCACCCGGGTAGAGTGTTACTCAGGAAGCAAAGTAGTAGAAAGTTCCCACCCTAGTTAGTATCAAATATAAGAGGATGGTAGTGCATAATACACAAGTGGATCAGATCTACAAGTTCAAATTAGATCCTATTATCTTGAGAGAGACTATTGCAACGAAGAAGAGGAGAAAACAATCATAAGAATGTAAAATAAAGCAACATGAAGAAGAGAAGAGGAAGGAGGAAGAACAAAAGAAAGAGGAGCTACAAATGCAAAAGGAAGAGAAAGAAAGGAAAGAAAGAGAAGACATAAAGGCACAGGAAGAATAAATAAAGAAGGAAGAAGAAGAAGAAAGACAAAAATAACTTGAATAGGAACAAAAGAAATAGTTGGAAGAATCTGAAGAAGGCAGGAAAAAGTAGGATGAAGAGTTTGCATGAGAGATTGAGTAGCAGATACAAGCCCAAGTCATGGAGGTTGAGAAGGAGGAGGAAAATCAAGAGGTCGACATTGTGCCCATTGTAGAACAAGTCAGCGTCAACCTTCACCTCCTCTTATAGGTAGCCACATCCCATTCAACAAAAATGGAATATCTCCTCTAGATGGAGATATGGTCATGTATATTTCCAACCTAACTTTTTGATCAACTAAAGAGAAAAATTATACGAGAAAGGAAAAAATATTTTCCTAGTTCATCCTACTTCCATTCACATAGAGAGGATGATTGTGACCAACACAAGGAGAAATATAAGGATAGTTGCAAAAAAAAAATTGGACATTGCATCATCTATAAAATTGAATACAAATTTCTTGATGGAGGAAAATAAGCAATTGGAAAAGGATCTGGATGTTGCAGAAAAATATATTGATCATATCCAAGCTAAGAACCAAAGACTGTCTTGCACTGGTTCTCACTTGAAAGAGCTATGAGCAGTATATGATGAAACCCAATCATTGGGAGACACCATGAGGCAAATGTATAAAGAGATGATCACTTTGCATAAGGCGGTGGTGCCCTTGCATGACATGCAAAAGATATTTCATGAGAATGTGAAATTTTTGCAGGTGATTCATGCAATTATCAATTCAATCTAGGAATGAGGCACTAAGTACATGAATGCACCATTAGATTTGGCCAAAAAAACAATACAGGAAGAGGGGTTGGAAAAAGTTGAGGTCAGAATGCTTTTACAAAGTAACAAGTAGCTTGGTAGATATGTGGCCAACATTATAACTACCTATGCAAGACTATATCATAGTTTGAAATCCTTGGTTAGAGCGCACAAGATTTCTTCTGTTGGAGCATTTGCAGAGATAAAGGGCAAAATTGTTATTAAGCAAGAAATCCAATAATATTTGAACAACTCGAATCAAGTTATTACCAATGATGACCTAGAGATTATAAGGAAAAATATGCAATTGTATGTAGCTAGAGATGTTAAGGTAAATATGAATTTTTTCTTATTATGGAATAAAGCTTAATCTAGTTCCAAAACTATCTACGTCGATTATATGGAGGCAAGATTTTGATATAAGCCAGATCTTCCATCCAAGTTTAAGGACATATCATCACATTAAAAATCTTGATACCAATATGTTACAACAAAGTTACAAGTGGAATTTTCCAAGATAGAGTTTCCTCAAACTCAAGCATGTGTTGGCATTATGATACAGGCATTATCCTTGATGGCAACTCACTCAGATGAAAGATCACAGTAAAGCAGGTTAACAACAAAGAATTACATATCAGACTGTAAATAATGAAGAAAGAGAGGTATACGTAGGTTCACCTTGAGCAAGTTGTGTATACACGCAGGTTCACTAAACACAAGTAGTGTATACGTACACATGCACTTTCATAGAGGGAAATGCGCGTATATCTTGGAAAACTAATTTTTTGGTCCGAGGTATTTGGTCCATGGTATTTTGATCCATGGTATTTGGTCCGAGGTATTGACCCTAGGTATGTGGTCCAAGGTATTGGTCCTAAGTGGTTTTGGTCCATGGTATTGAGAAAGGCCTAAAACTGTATAGGGAGGAGAAGATCATTAGGCCAGAGGTGCAAGTATCGAATATCTGATGAAGTGTGAGAGCTAGTATGCAGGTTATTGGCTTATGGTGTTGTGCTTGATCTGAACCAAGGATGAACCTTACCGGTTGATGAAGGATAAGATCTAATGATGGATCACAGTCTTAAGGCTTGAAATGAATTATCATTATGTAGTTTAATCATGTATAGTCTAGAGTTGAATACTGACACATGTGTTATTATGTAAATATTATGATTTGGGTATAACTAAAGTCCAGAATAGCCACATAATTATGAATTAATAATTGCAAATGTGTACGCTAGTTGGCTTTGATAAAAGCGCGTATACACGTAGGTTTGATACATGGAAGTAGCGTATACCTTATAAAGAATGTTTCAGTTGTTTTTGTTTGCTGTTGCAGAATTCTAGGTTCTAGTCACTGTATCCTGGTGACAGTATTCTGAATGATCAGATTGATTGTGATTTGACAATGGGTTGTCAAAGTGATTGATTGATTCAGTTGTGGTTGATTCAGAAAGTGATGATTGAGTTTCAGTGATTGGTTGATGCAGATGTATTTGATGATTGAATTGCAGTTATGATGTTGCTGATTGATCCAGATTGAAAATTTATGAAACGTGGTCCTTGGAGGAAAAAAGAAGGTCATAGCCTTCTGTAGGTCGCCGCCTACATACTAGTAAACATATTGACTAGTACAAGAGTTAGGGGGTTGTAGCTCCCTTCTAGTAGAAGCTGGAGAATGAGAGAAGGTTGTAACCTTTTGTAGGTAGAAGCCTGTGTACTGGTATAAGTCTACACCAGTACAAAATTGTAAACAGATTTTCTTATTATTAAAATAAGACTGAGATGATAGTAGCAGGTGGTTTTTACCAACATTGGGTTTCCACCTTCTATCTTGGTGTTCATGTGTGTTTCTTATGTGCGATGCTTTATTCTTATTTTACTGCACTATCTAATAAATCTCTGATATAGTGGTTAAAGTTCAATGCATGATAAATTGGGTTAATCAAAATTTCTCTGCATATACGCTGGTTGCTTTAAGTACAGTCATGTATACACACTGGTTCACTTAGCGGAAGTAGCATATACAAATCTGTTTTGGATTATTGATCTAATAATATTGATTCACCCCCCCCCCCTCTCAGTATTATTTCTAACAATTGGTATCAGAGCCCGTCCTTCAGAAGGAGCTTGATCGCTTGAAGGGAGATCCATCATCACGAGTAATCAAGAAAGCATGGGATCCATCAAACTAGAAATCTTTGACCGGAGCAACTTTGTTTATTGGAAAATAAGAACCATAGCCTATCTACAATCACTTGGAATGGATGTTTGGGAAAATTTGGAAGGAGGATATACATTTCCATCAGCAATTCCTACAGATACGACAGGTAAAAAGCAATATGAGACCAATGCCAGGGTTGTCAATACATTATTGGGAAGTCTGTCACAATCAGAGTTTGTCAAAGTTATGCAGCTCAAATCACCCAAATAAGTATGGGACAAAATCATTCTAATCTATGAAGGAGAATCTCAGGTAAAATGTGCTAAACTTCAAACTCTCAGAATTCAGTATGAAACTTTGAAGATGCACAATGATGAAAGTATAGCTAGATACTTCTTACATATAGATGAGGTTGTCAATTGTATGAAGAATCTGGGTGAAGATATAAAGGAAGTTACCTTAGTTGATAAATTTTTAAGATCCTTGTCTGCTAAATTTGAATCAAAAGTGTCTGTCATAGAAGAAAAATAGACTATCACTATGACATAGCTTCACGGAATATTAACTGCCTTTGAGATGAGAAAAGGAGGTCCATCAGATATGAGAGAATCCGCATTTAAAGCTTTAGCAAAAGGAAAGGAAGAACTCAATGAATTAGGACATATTTCAGAAGAAGAAGATGAAGTAAACTTTGTCAAGAAGCTTCAACGGGGTTCCAGAAGATTTAGAGGTAAACTACCCTTCAAATGTTTTTCCTGTGGTAGATTCGTTCATTATGATGCCAAATGTCCTCATAAATATAAATATGAAGAAGGCAAGGAATATGCCAAATGGAATAGAAAACAAGTTGTAAATAAAAAGAGTTGTTACTATACTCATGAAGATAGCGATGGTTTATCAAATAGTGATGAAGATGAAAATAGTAATGAATATAGACTTCTAATGGCTTATGACGATGATAATTTTTGGGATGCTTTAGAATAATATTACATTCATGAAGAAATCTCTAAACTCAAAATCTGTTTAGAAGAAAAGAATATGATTATATATACCTTGACATATAACTTGTTGAAAAAGAAAAACACAATGGAAAACTAGAATGTGAAATTGTGAGTCTAAGAAAGGATCTTGAGAAAATGAAATCTCTCAATCTTATATTTGCTAAAGGATCAGAAACCTTAAATGAAATTATCAAAGTGCAGCATTCTCCTCTGATAAAGATAGGTCTTGGATATACTGAAGAAGCATCTCATTCACAGAAGTCGTCAACCTCCACTAAAAGCTATCTTGACGCAACAAAGAACAGTGAACAATATGACAATCGTCAGCAAAGGCATAAAGCAGATTACCAGGTAAATCAGACTCAATTTACTTTAAGGATGAACAGAAGCCACAACCAACCTCAGGTAAATCATATTCAATTTGCTCCAAAGATGAATATCAATAGAAACTACAATCACCAAGTCAATAGATTTGATAATCGCATGAACTTCTTTAATGGTCAATGTTTCTCATGTCATAATTTTGGACACAAAGCTGTTCAATGTGTTGCTTACAAATCCATCATGACTAGAGAAGCATGAAATCAAAGGAATATGACAGGGATCAAGAAAAGTTCCTATAATAACTTTTCTCTTCTTGAAAATGAAATAGAATGCTCGATCTGTAACAACTTTGGCCATGAAGAATCTGAATGCAGGAGCAAATTTTGGCAAACATCTCAAAAGGATAAAACTCCATTAAATACCAATATATGAAGAAGGAAAGAACCTCAAACAGAAATATGTGGTATAGCCTTGTATGCAGAAGGACAAGAAAATCAGTGGTACATCGACAATGGATGCTCAAAACACATGACAGGTGACAAAGAGAAACTTCACTCATATAATGCCTTAGAAAAGGAAAAGAATGTCTCATTTGGAAATGATTCTCCTATTGTCATAAAAAGTAAAGGCTCTGTTTTCTTGAAAGAAAAGGTTAAAGCTAGGAATGTTATGTGTGTAGATGGTCTAAAGCATAACCTGTTGAGTGTCAGTCAAATGTGTGATCAAGGAAATGAAGTGGTTTTTTGATCAAACAGATGTGTTGTTCATGAGCTTGATACATGAGAAACTGTGATCAAAGGTACAAGAACTCCAAACAACTTATACATACTCAAGGGAGGAAAACAATAGTGTTATCTAAGCAAAAATGATGAAAACTGGCTATGGCATAGAAGATTGGGACATCTAAGCTTTTCTCAAATAAGAAAAGCATGCAGATTCCAGGTTGTTCGTGATCTTACAGATATCAGCATCCCTGAAAATACAATATGCAATACATGTCAATTCGGTAAGCAAACCATATCTCACTTCATTGGAAAAGAAGGGTCAGCTAGTAAGCCTCTTGAACTTGTCCATACTCATTTATGTGGACCATCCAGGAAAAATTCACCTCGTGGAGAAGAATACTTTATTTTTTTCATTGATGATTTTTCCAGAATGTGTTGGATAGGTCTTCTAAAGCATAAAGATGAAGCATTTGAAAAGTTCAAAGCCTTCAAAGCTTTGGTTGAAAATGAATTAGATTGAAAAATCAAATGCCTCAGATCTGATCAAGGAGGGAATTTACCTCGGATGAATACTTTGAATTTTGTGAACAACATGGAATAAAAAGGTAGTTCTCCACCACAAGGACTCCTCAACAAAATGGAGTGGTAGAAAGAACGAACAAAACTTTTCAAAAAATGGCTCGAGCTATGCTAGATGAATCTGGAACTCCTACAACCTTCTGGGGTGAAGCTGCATTCGTTGTTGTAACTATTCTCAACCAAGAAAATGTTCAGGTAAAAAGCACTCAAACTCCACATGAACTTTGGTATGGTAAGACTCCTACTATAAAATACTTTAAAGTTTTTGGAAGCAAATGTTATATCAAAAGCACTAATGAAAAACTTGATAAGTTTGAGCCTAGAGCAGATGAAGGTATTCTTCTTAGTTACTCTTCCCAAAGTAAAGGATATAAATGTTATAATAAAAGACTTGGGAAATTTTTTGAAAGTATTGATTTTGTAGTTGATGAAGCATGCAAAAATCCAAAACAGATAAAAATAGAAGATTATGGCAATGAAGAAGACAGGGATTATTTTCCCACATCAAATCACAATGATTCTGAAGAAGAAACCAATGAAGCACCAGAAGAAGAGATAACGATAGAGGAAAAGACTTTGTACACGTATGTTTAAAAAAATCATCTAGAAACTCAAATTTTAGGTGAAAAAGAGGCAGGTGTATAGACAAGAAGAACTATTATAGAAACCTCAAGCTATCTAGCATTACTATCCTCCACCGAACCTCAAAATGTAAATGAAGCATGCAAAGATGAATGTTGGGTCAAGGCCATGAATGAAGAACTTGAGAAAATTGAAAAGAATAATACTCTTGGGAATTAGTTCCTAGACCTCATGATAAAAATATTATAGGAACTAAATGGATATTCAAAAACAAGCTGAATGAAAATGGAGAAGTTATTAGAAACAAGGCCAGACTTGTTTGTAAAGGGTATGCTCAACAAGAAGGTATACATTTTGAAGAAACGTTTGCACCTGTTGCTAGACTTGAAGCCATAAGGATGTTTCTTGCTCTTTCTAGATTACAAAAATTCAAAGTATACCAAATGGATGTAAAATCTTCCTTCTTTAATGGAGATTTATAAGAAGAAGTCTATATTGAACAACCAGAAGGATTCATTCTTGGAAATGATGCAAAACTTGTATGCAAACTCAAAAAGGCTCTCTATGGCTAAAACAAGCTCCAACGGCTTGGTATTATCGCCTTGAAAAATATCTACACCAACAAGGTTTTTCAAAAGGGTCAGCAAATAACAATCTATATACAAAGATTGACATTGATGAATTGCTAATAATTGTTTTTCATGTTTATGATATCATTTTTGGTAGCAATGAAGAATCCATGAGTCAGAATTTTGCTTCAGTAATTCAGCAAGAATTTGAAATATCCTTGCTTGGTGAACTTACCTATTTTCTTGGTCTACCAGTTCAACAAAATAAAGATGTTATTTTTCTTTCACAAACCAAATATGTCAAATAGATATTGAAAAGGTACAACATGGAATATTCTAAACCTGTATGCACCCCAATGGTAACAGGATGCAATATTAGCTCAAATGATGAATCAACAGCAGTACATCAACCAACTTACAGATCCATGATTGTCAATCTACTTTATCTAGTAGGTACTCGGCCTGACATCATGCATGTAGTAGGAATAGTTGGAAGATTCCAAGCAAATCCAAAGGAATCACACCTTCAGGCAGTCAAAATGATTTTCAAATATCTTCAAGGAACACAAAAATTTGGTTTATGGTATCCTAGAGATACGGATCTTACTCTTCATGCATATACAAATGCAGATTGGGTAGGAAGTGTTGATGACAGAAAAAGCACTAGTGGTGGTGCATTCTATATGGGTTCCAGGTTAGTGTCTTGGTTCAACAAGAAACAAAGTTAAATTGTATTATCTAAAGTTGAAGCAGAATATGTGGTTGCTGCATCTTGCTGCTCACACGCACTCCACCCATCTCCATTCTATGTGATAATAAAAGTGCCATCAATATTTCAAAGAATCCATTCATTCCCTCGAAGACCAAGCACATGCCCATCAAATACCATTTTCTACATGAACAAGTGCTTGAGAAAAAGGTCAAATTGGAATATGTTCCCTCCAAAGAACAGGTTACTAATATATTCACTAAACCACTGCCCAGATAGACATTTGAATATCTCAGACAAAAGTTGGGAGTAGTTGTTGTATCATCCTATTGTTAAATCAAACTTTTCAGAGAAAGGTGATTATATGCATGTTCCCTGAAGTGTAGTCACATACACACGTGGGTTTTTGTGGGTCAAGGAGCGTATATGTTTTTCAGGCAAGAAAAATAGTGGGGCGGGCTCTGATATGGGTTCTCTGACTGATATTGATCACATGCTCTGTTCATTAATTTTATCTGACTAACAAAGCTGCCTTGATCTTTGACATGTTAACAATGCACAGGTAACACTAGTTTAGGGGGAGCATTAGCCTTCATGTACATTCAACATTGTTGGCATTATGGTTGTTGAGTCCAACTATGGCTTCAGATATTTATACCATTCGTTTCTCAAGTCATGTAAAAGTCTAGGGTGTGATATGTCTTCTCATACATTTGAAGGGGTCCTCTTGGACAAATGATGTAATTTATATCCCCACTTTAAATGGGATGAATGATGTAATATTTCTTGTTTTTATCATGTATAAACAATTGGCATATCCTCACTTGGTTGGGTGGATGAGTCAAACTTGCTATATCCCCACTTGGTTGGGAGATGGACATATGTATGAGTTGTTGGTGATAGGAAGGTCATCCTCATATAGTTGAGTTATAGAGTCATGTTATTCTTTTAGAAAATATTTTTGCAGAATTTTCTTGTGCTCAGGGGGAGCATGGACTCAATCATGGGAGCTCAATCAATACATTTTAGCATATCAGAGAATTCATCATGTACTCAGTGGGAGCATGACCAACATAATGTATGTCAAAAGGGGAGCATGACCCTTTGCCCTTGATGTCAAAGGGGGAGAGTGAGTTGGTGTTTTTGTTGCCATCAAGTCCAAAGGGGGAGATTGTTGGCATTATGATACAGGTCCTTGATGGCAACTCACTCAGATGAAATATCACAGTACAGTAGGTTAACAGCAAGAATTACAAGTCAGACTACAAAGAATGAAGAAAGAGAGGTATATGCAGGTTCACCTTGATCGAGTTGCGTATACACGCAGGTTCACTGAACACAAGTAGCATATACGTACACACGCACTTTCATAGAAGGAAAAGCATGTATATCTTGGAAAACTAAGTTTTTGGTCCGAGGTATTTGGTCCATGGTATTTTGATCCATGGTATTGGTCCAAGGTATTTGGTTCGAGGTATTGACCCTATGTATTTGGTCCATGGTATTGGTCCTAAGTGGTTTTGGTCCATGGTATTGAGAAAGGCCTAAAACTATATAAGGAGGAGAATATCATTAGGCCAAGGGTGCAAGTATCAAATATCATATGAAGTGTGAGATCTAGGATGCGGGTTATTGGCTTATGGTGTTGTGCTTGATCTGAACTAAGTATGAACCTTAGCGGTTGATGAAGGATAAGATCTAAAGATGGATCGAGATCTTAAGGCTTGAAATGAATTATCATTATGTGATTAGATCATGTATTGTCTAGATCTGAATATTGACACGTGTGTTGTTCTGTAAATATTATGATCTGGGTATAACTGAAGTCCGGAATAGCTGCAGAATTATGAATTAATAGTTGCAGATGTGTATGCTGGTTGGTTTTGATAAAAGCACATATACACGCAAGTTCGAAACATGGAAGTAGCGTATACCTTATAAAGAATGTTTCAGATGTTTCTGTTTGTTGTTGTAGAGTTATAAGTTCTAGTTTGGGTTCTGGTTACTGTATTCAGGTGATGGTATTATGAATGATTAGATTGATTGTGATTTGACGATGGGTTGTCAAAGTGATTAATTGATTCAGTTGTGGTTGATTCAGAAAGTGATGATTGAGTTTCAATGATTGGTTGATGCAAATGTATTTGATGATTGAATTGCAGTTATGATGTTGTTGATTGATCCAGTCTAAAAATTTATGAATAGTGGTCCTTGGAGGAAGAAAGAAGGTCGTAGCCTTCTATAGGTCGCTGCCTACGTACTAGTAAACATATCGGCTAGCACAAGAGTTAGGGGGTTGTAGCTCCCTTCCAATAGAAGCTGGAGAACAAGAGAAGGTTGTAACCTTCTGCAAGTAGAAG
>APFE030557017.1:50345-81137 GCA_000404065.3 Pinus taeda | reverse complement strand
ATGAAGAAGAGGAAGAAATGCAACATGATATATCAAAATTACGAGACCAAGTGCAACAAATTTCACTCACACAAAAAATAACAGAAGCTAAGATGGATGGTTTAAAGAGAGGCTTTGAAGCTAATATGAATGATGAGGAAGCTAATATGGACAGCGTGGAAGCTAAGATAGATGGCGTGGAAGCTAAGATGGATAATTTAAAGAAAGGCATGGAAGATTTGAAGACAGATTTGAAGACGGATTTGAAAACGTTTCTACAAGAAATGCTTACTAATGGTGAAAGGGTAGTAAAGGAAACTCATGATGAGAACAAAATAAATGTTAATCATGATTTCACAGACTCTAATGTTGGATTGAAGAACCACAATGTTCCAAATATCGATATGAGGATGTTTAATGGCAAGGATCTCAGAACATGGATACTACAGATGGAGCAATTTTTCGATCTCCATAATGTGAAAAACACAGAAAAGGTATGTATTGCAACTTTATATGTGGAACCAAATCAGTTTGTATGGTATTGATGGATTTTCTCTCGTAAACAAATTGTCACTTAGGCTATTTTTATAGATGAAATAACACATTATGAGGATACAAAAAGTAACACTTTTTTTAGCGAATTGATAATACTCAAACAAAATATTGTTAGGGAATTTCACACCCCCCGCCCCCTTAGGAGTGTACTCATGATTTCTAAAAACGTACCACAAGGTTGATCTAGATTTAAATAGGAACATAACAAATTACAAAGACAACCATAAACACAGAGATGTAGTGGAAATAATACTTCATTTCATTAATGTAAAATACTGAAATATGCTTAGAAACAGAACTGGAAATAAACCAGCTAGGGCGATGGTTGCTTATCTCTAACAAGAGATGTGGCGGCTACATGCCTCTGAACTTCTTTACATTGAGGCTCAAGGGCCATTTTATTATTGAACAATAAGAGAAAACTCTAAGCAACCCAAAACCCTAACCTGAGGAGATGTAACACCAAGATTTTATGGGCCCCATTGGGGTGAGTTGGACAACCAACTTCCTGGGATTGCAACTTGGTCATATTAACTCCGTTTGTCGTGCATGATAACCCATTAGAAAGATTTCTCTGAGGACTATGACAAAAAAAATGATTTTAGACAAAAAAATTATTGATGGTAGATTTCCAAAAAAATTTCATTAGGGCCTCAAAATGGCTCTAGAAGTTTAGGACCCGAAAAAAACTAAAAATAGTAAACTATGCTACAATTAAGGAAATTGAAAAATTGAAAGAAGCAATGGTGGGGGTCCAAGTGGAATTGGTGGGTGGCCACCAACGTCCACCTGGATCATTCCTCCCCCCTTAGGAAGCAATGGTCCCCATTGCGTTTAGTTCCTCCATAAGATGAGGAAACCTCTACTGAACTTAGTCCTTGGTGAGCCACTTACCCTGGTGAAGGAGTTGGCCTGCTTTGACAACTCGATACAATTGGATATTCTGTTGGCGAGTGTTCTTGATCTATGTGTCCATGATCCGATCAGTTGCAGCTAGTTCCATGCAATCTGGATTTAACTTGGTGGGTGTGAGCTATTCTGCCATGTCAGATGTGTCTAGTGACGGTGGAAAGTATGGCTAAAGGCGGTCCACATTGAACACTGGGTGCAGGCCAAGGAATGGGGGAATGATGAGCTCAAATGCATTGTCTCCCATAACCTTGTTAATGGTATTAGGAGCATATCGGAGTGGTCTGAGAATCTGATAGGCTCCAATAAGGTTTTCATTTTGCAAATCCAACTAGACTTTGTTGCCCACCTGAAACTTGTGTGGCACCCATGTTGATCATGATATTGCTTGTACTTGGCATTTGATTTCTCCAGAATTTCATGGACCTTCTGGCGAATATGTTGGATGTGCTCAATGAAGTTTTTTTCCTTATTTGTTTCGGACTAGACATGAGCCAAATCTATGGGAGTAGCTCCAAATGGCATGGCCACATCAATGGGACATAGTGGCTAGAATCCCAAGCCCACCTGAAAAGGGTCGTGGCCAGTCGAGTTGTGGAGAGCCCGGTTGTAGCTGTGTTGAACATAGGGGAGGATGCCAACCCATGTGCATGGATTCTTTGAGTTGTATGTGTGTAGAATGTGGATGATCATCCTATTGACAACCTCTGTCTGACCATCAATTTAAGGATGGAAGGCTATGGACTTAGTGAATTTGGTGTCCGTCATTGACCAGAGGCCAGACCAAAATGCACTGAGGAACCTGCTATCGTGATCTGAGATGATACACTGTGGGATCCCAAAGTGTACCCACACTCGTTCAAAGAAGAGTTTAGTAGTGGCTTCTACTGTGATATTCTTCTTGCAGGCCACCATAATGGCCATCTTCAAGAACCTGTCGACGACCACAAAAGCACAGTCGTTTCCATGCTTAGTGGAAGGAAGGCCTAACATGTAATCCATGGAGATGGATTCCCAAGGTTGACTAGGGGTAGGCAGTGCGGCATAGAGGCCTTGTTTCTTGACGGTTTGTTTGGCAATGGCACAGGCAATGCATGATCTGATGTACTTCCCAACATCGTGTCGAGGATTCGGCCAATAGAAATACTTCTGCAGCACTACCACCATTTTCTCAACCCCGAAATGCCTAGTAGCCTGACTGTAGTGTGCTTTCCAAATCATCTTGGCACGCTCACTTGAAGGAACACAAAGGTGACCTAGGTGGCATAACAGGGAATCTTGGAGGTGAAAATCTAGAACATGCTGATCCTCCAAGAGTGTTTGGTATGTATGGCCGAATTCTAGGTTTCTTTTGTAGAGAAATGGCTAATCAAAAGTCTCGTGCCCACAAGAGTTGAGCACGGTGGTTAATGCCATGATCGGTGGTCCACTAAGGCAATCTCCACAATTATTGGTGCTTCCCTTCTTATACTTGATATTTAAATGGAACTGTTGTAGATATGTGGACCACTTTTGATGGTGATCATTCTGCAATTTCCCTTGTGTCTGTATGAACTGTAGGGGTCGGTGGTCTGTGTGGATGACCGTTTCCTTCCCAAAAATGTAATGCTTCCATTGTCAGCACGCCTACACAAAGGAATACATCTCTTTGTCATAAGTGGGATACTTTCAGACTGTGTCTGAAAGTGTGTCACTCTAATATGCCACTGGATGCCCATGAGTAAGGACTGCCCCAATAGCATAGTCAGAGGCATCTGTCTCGACATCAAATGGTTGTTGCAAGTTTGGTTATGCAAGCACTGGTGCCGAGAAAAGGCGGTCTTTCAACTCTTTGAATGTCTTCTGTTGAGATTTAGACCAAAAGAATTTTGCTTTCGCTCCTCTCCTGGTGACTTGATTCAAGGGCCAAGTGATTTCAGAAAATCCCAACAGGAACCTGTGGTAGAAGTTGGCAAGACCCAGAAAGATGTGAAGCTCTGTCAGAGTGGTTGGAGCTGGCCAATATCGAATGACTTGGATCTTGGCTAGATCCACATGCACCCCCTGTTCATAAATAATGTATCCTAGATACTGAACCTGGGTCATGGCAAAAGTGCATTTCTCCAAATTGGCACATAACTTGTGTTGCCGCAGTGTTTAAAGAACTTGTCGGATGTAGTGAAGGTGCTCTTCCCAACATTGGCTAAAGATCAGGATGTCATCCAAGTATATTATTACAAATGAGTTCATGAATGGCTGCAAGATGTCATCCATTAGCCTCAGGAAGGTCGCAAGAGCATTTATTAATCCGAAAGGCATAACCAACCATTTGAAGAGTCCTTCCTTGGCTTTGAAAGTAGTTTTCCACACATCAGAGGGTTTGATTTGTACCTGGTGATATCCTAGCTTCAAATCGATCTTGTTGAAATATTTTCCCCCCTTCAGTTGGTCGAGGAGGTCATCAATCCATGGGATCGGGTACCTATTATGGACAGTGATATTTTTAAGTGCCTCATAGTCAATACAGAGCCTCCAAGTCCCATCCTTCTTTTGTACCAACATGATCGGGCTCCCATAGGGCGATGAACTCAGACATATGTGACCTTTCTACAGCATCTTTCCTCTTGATTTCATCATTCTCCAGAATGGAGCACTGATAGATTGGTCCATTGGGTAGCGGTGCACCTGGGGTCAAATCGATGGAGTGCTTGACTTGACAGTGCAAAGGAAGCCCTGTGGGGGAGGTGAAGATGTCCTCGTACTCGTCCATGACCTTGTCCATCTGTAGTTGTCATGCAAAGGGGGCCTATTTGGAGGTCATGGCCACTACCTTCTTCTTTCATTTAGGGCATATCATCAGGAAAACAAATTTCCCAGTTTTGGAAATGAGCTTACTACATTGTTTTGTAGTAACCAAAGAGATGGTGGTAGGCGGTGCTACCTCTGGTATCCTGTACAACTTATTTCCCAAAGTAACAATAATAACACGGAGCCTTGATTCATACACAACATGTCGCTTCCACATGTATGGTTGTCCTAATAAAACATCACAAACTTCAATGGGAGCAATGTCACACAATACCTCATCGCGAAGGGCTTGATATTGTATGGAAGGTGACACTGCTGGCTCACACGAAGATCCCGCCCTTGCTGAGGCCACCTGATGGTGTACGATTGTGGATGTGCTATAGCTAGTAAGCCTAGCTGCTTCACGACCTCTATCAAAATGAGGTTATTTTGGCTCCAGCTATCAACAATGAACTATAGCAAGCAGCCATTTACCCACATCTAGGAGTGGAAGAGACGCTCCTCCTCCTCTCGATCTTCAGGTTCCTCCTTCTGGATCTTCGTGGTGGAAACAGTGGCATTGGGCTCCACATTGGCAATCTATTTCCCTTTGTCATTCCCCTTGTCAGGTTCTGACTCAAAGTCAGAACATGGATCTTATTCTAAAACCTTTAGCTCGGCCACTAGTGAGTACTTGGCCCGACACTCACTTGTGTTGTGAGTGGAGCTCTTATGGAACTCACACCACTTTCCCGTGTCCTTTTTCTACTTAACAACACCGTTCTTTGCTTGTAGCTTTGGCGGTTGTACTGGACTGCCACACCTTAGATTTTTCCTTTGTTCTGTGGTTTGGGGGAACCTTTCCCTTGCTTTAGATTCGTAGATCCAAAGTCTCGCTTCTTCTGTTTGAAATTTTCCTCGACCTTGATGGCATATCGGTATGCTGTATTGAGTGAGGAGATGTCCAGGAATTTTATTTCTTCCTAGATGTACTTGTGCAGGCAGCCATGGCATTTGAGTACCAAATGATGTTATAAATCCTTAGTACCCAACTTTATGCGAAGGGCATGGAAAGCATTGGTAAACTCTGGCACGTCTTGGTCCCTTCCCTGCCGCACCATGGTCCACTTTATATATTGATCCTCATAGCTTCCGACAAGGTAGCATTGCTCCTTGATGGTATCCCAGAATGAATTCCAAGTGGGTGCGGCTGAAAATAGTCATCTTGTACTTTCATCCTTCTGCTCGCAGTAGGTTTCCCACCAGTCCTTGATATGGGGGGCTACTTTGAGAAGAGCGAAAATAATCTTTTCTCGACTGGAAAAATCATGAACAAAAAAATAACCCTCTAGCAGACTTAACCATTTATCGATGACATCTGCATCTATTTGACCGCCGAAAATGGGGATTTCAAAATTAACTTGTACCTTAAATGGTGTGGCATTTCTAGAGTAGCTGTTGGAAGCCAATGCGTCGGCCTTGGGTAGCTGCTGAAGAAGTAAAGTTGTCCATCATCGCATTCCTTTGTCACTCGAGGGCTTCTTTCAGCAAGATTTCATGGTAGGATCTCCTGCCCACTCGTCTTTCTTTTCATATACCATGGGAGGTCGTCGGGATTTGCAAGGCTTGTCTTGCAAAGGTTTGACCAGTTCAAGCCCTAACTCCTTATATCCCGACCTCGTTGGGGACATGCGAAGAAAAAGAGAGAAGAAAAGTAGACCCCTCTGATACCACTGATCCAGATTTAAACATGAATGCAACAAATTACAAATATAATCATAAACACAAAGATGTAATCGAAATAATACTTCATTTCATTAATGTAAAATACTGGAATATTCTTACAAACAGAACTGGAAATAAACCAGCTAGGGCAATGGTAGCTTATCTCTAAGAAGAGATGTGGTGGCTACATGCCTCTGAACTACCTTACAATGAGGCTCAAGGGCCTTTTTATTATTGAACAATAAGAGCAAACCCTAAACAAACAAAACCCCAACCCGAGGAGATGTAACACCAAGAGTTTATGGGCCCCATTGGAGTGAGTTGGATAGCCAACTTCCCGTGGTCGCAACTTGGACATATTATCTCCATTTGACGTGCATAATAACTTGTTGGAAATATCTCTCTGAGAAATATGACAGAAAATATGATTTTTGGGCGGAAAAATATTGGCAATATATTTCTAAAAAAACATCGTTTAGGGCCTCAAAATAGCTCCGGAAGTTTAGGACCTGAAAAACTGCTAAAAATAGTAAACTATGCTACAATTAAGGAAACTAAAAAACTGAAAGAGGTAATCGTGGGGGTCCAGGTGGAATTGGTGGGTGGCCACCAATATCCACCTAAATAAAGGGTTAAGAAGGATTTTTTTTGGGATGGCCTTAAATCAGGTATTCAAAAGTTTGTGGCTCAATGTTTAGTTTGCCAACAAAATAAAGTTGAAACAATTAAGACCTCGGGACTATTACAACCTTTATCCATTCCAAGCCAACATTGGGAGGAGGTTTCAATGGATTTTATCACAGGTTTACCCAAGTCTGAAGAAAATAGTGTTATCATGGTGGAAGTTGATAGGCTTACCAAGTATGCACACTTTTGTGCATTATCTCATCCATTTAAAGTGAGTACAGTTTCTACTGCATTTATGGAAACAATTCAAAAGCTACATGGAAACCCAAAGATTACTGTAAGCAACAAAGATCCCATTTTTACTGGGAATTTTTGGACAAAATTATTTTCTTGTCTTGGTACTCAATTAGCTCATATCTCATCTTATCATCCTCAATCTGATGGGAAAATTGAGATAGTAAACAAATGCTTTGAAGGATATCTTCATTGCATTGTATATGATAAACAAGCACGATTGGTCAAATGGTTTCCTCTGGCTGAATAGTGGTATAACAATTCCTTCCACGCTGCAACAAAAATGACCCCATTTATGGCACTTTATGGATATCATCCACCATCCATCACATCATATTTAAGAGAAAATTCTATGGTTCATGAAGTGGAAGATCACATTAAGCATCAGTAACAAGTTCTCTAACTCTTACAGGATAACCTCACCTTGGCATAAAATAGAATGAAACAGTAGGGAGATCAACATCGCATCAAAATAAGTTTTGATGTAGGTGATTAATTATTCCAATGGCTACAACCATATAAACAAATGTCCCTCAAGAAAGCTAAGAAGGATAATAAATTATCACCAAAGTATTATGGTCCATACAAGGTGTTGCAAAAGTGTTAAAATTGGCAACTAGGGCCAAACTCCATGTGGGTCATCTTATTAATGGAAGCTGATATTTTTCCTGGATCCCTCTCATCGATAGGTGTAGGATTGATCTAAATATCATCCGATTCTGATAAATATTCATGGAGATATGAATTTATTTTTGTTATGGGACTATCAATCAAGGTCAGCCAATGACAAACTAACCCCACTTGTGCTCAATGTTTTAGTATAAATAGAGGTGGCCTTCAAGTCATTTCAACACACTTTGGATCTCTTCCTCTCTACTTTTCTTTGGGTTTTAGCAGGAGGATAGATCCTAATGGATAACATTTCCCTAATCTAGAGGGAAAAAACTAGAACTGTCGGAACTACTAGGAACTGCCAAAATTGTCGGAACTACCGGGAATGGCTAGAACTATCGGAACTGCTAGGAACTGTCGGAGCAGCAGGGAAAGTTGATGCAAAGGGTAGAAGTCAAAATGGGAACAACAAGAACTTACAAAACTAACGGAATTGCTGAGATCAGGCAGAACATCCGGGAACAGCCGGAACAACCAGAACTGCTGGAACTGCTAGAATTGCCAGGAATAGCTGGAACTATAAGAATTTCTAGGAATTGCTAAAACAACTATGAAATTTGACGTATAGGGAAGAAGCTGGAACTGTTGAGAACATCTGAAACTACTAGAATTTCTAGGAACAATAGGAATTGTCGGAACTGTTGGGAATAGATGGAACTGTTGGAACTGCCAGAACTGTTGGGAACTACTAGAACTGTTGGAACTGTGGGGAACTGTTAGGATTGCCGAGAACAACCAGAACTGCAGGAACTATCGAAACTGCTGGGAACTGTCGGAAAAACTGGAGCATCTATCTCCGAAAGAGAGCAACATGCAAGGGACAACTAACTAACATTGGGACAGTTGTATGATACTTAATGCAACAAACATGTATTGGTATAGCTAGCATGCAACAACAAGCATACTAAGGACAACAAACATGCTAAGGAAAACAAGCATGCTAGGGAAAACAAGCAAGCAAGGGGCAACAAGCAAGCAAGGTGTAGGCGACGCATAGGTTAGAATGGAAACATGGTGCAACATGATGATGAAATGCAGCACAACCATAGGTGAAGGAGTCACCTTGGAGAATCAGTTGAAGTAACATGTCTTCAACTCATCTCATATATCATCTTCTTAGATATGATCTATGCTCTTATCTAGATAAGTCAAAGTGTTGACTTCTGTTGTAAACGTACTCTCTCTCTCTCTCTCTATTGAACTATTGAAGAACATATAAGAATAATTGATCAAGGGTTTCCCCACATTGGGGTTTATCCTTGACTAGCGCCACATCTTGTGTCCTCTTGTCTTGGATTCTCTTCTGTGATTTATGTTTATGTTCAATCTACAGTTTACTTTAATGTTCGTGCGATTTCTAATTTGGAGAAGATATTGAGATAGCTATGGAAATTGAAATAAATTGCTCTAAGCATAGAACATACCTAAAATTAACAAAAAGATAGGTACTATGGCAAACAAATTGGAGCTTCATGCAGTTTCCCGAGTGCACCGAGTTTTCGACGTTTCATGCTTAAAGAAGGTTATAGGTGACAAGCTTCTAGTTCAAACAATATTGCCAGAACTTGATGAGGAAGGAAAAATCATATTTGAACCTGAAGCAGTCAAAGAAACAAGAACTCGACAACTAAGAAATCGATTAATTTCAGAGCATCTCATCAAGTGGAAAAACTTACCCATTGAAGATTGCACATGGGAGGATGAGAATTTTATACAAAAGCATCTAGAACTACTCAAGCATTGAGGACAACACTTTTTTAAGGAGAGGGACATATTAGGTCACTATAATACTAGTGATTCCCCCATTACTATTGTCGATGTATCCATTATTGTTATTGTTGTGCCCCTATTGTCCCCATATTATTATTATTGTGTCCCATAGAATCCCACTAATGTTATTTTTGTGCCTTTATATTATTATTGTTAGGTCGGCTTTGGTTATATTGTGACCCCTTAGACTCCCATATATTGAAATGAGGTTTTGTCATTTGAATCATCTTATAATTGTTCATTTGTATAATGTAAAGGAGGTTACCACCTCGAAGAGGCTTATTTCTAAGGCATTGATCTATCTTTTCTATCTTTTTGTGAGTTGGTTTCATAACATCAACAAATTCCTAAAGAATAGTGCCAACACTTAGCATTTTTGAAATTCCTACAATTTTGTACTATTTTTGTATTTTTGTTTTGAAAGTATCTAGAAGACGTTTTGTATAAATAACTCCTCCTTCGAGTTATTAAGGTTGGAACCCTTGGACGAGTTTTGAGAATGGAATTGTAACCAAGTTGGAGATTTGTAAGTTACTAAAAGGATTTTGAATTTTCCTTCTATAGTTTATCTCCTTGTAAGTTTTTCATATGTGCTTATTTCATTATGTATTACTTTATATATTTAAGTCTTTCTGTAGAGATCTGGCTAAGATCATATTGAGTATCAGTCAATCTTAAATCCCCTATGAAGTTATCAACAATAACTAGGGACTATCTTATAAGACTATATGTTATTATAAACTCCCCTATATGAATTAATTGTGACACAAATATACATTCGTTTAAATATAGTTTGTTCTACATGAAACATTGTTTGCCTGTATTATTTGGTTATAACTAATCAAATATTCTATCTGAATATTTAGAAAGTTATAATTCATCAATATTTTGTTATTCATTCATTTTAAATAAGTTAACTATAGCTAGGCAAATAGCAGCCCTTTCATCTAGCTTAACAACTATTAAGGTTTCACCACATGTTTTCAATAATTCCTTTCATTGGTCATCCATAAGTTTAAAAACTAGCAAAACATTTTAGATTCTCTAGAATGGCTAACTGACCTAGACTCATCTTAGAGAACAACTTCAGATTGGCGCCATTATCGGGGAGTGAAAATTGAACTATTTTCCCTGGGACAACGATTAAAAAACTTTTTTGTTAAGATGAATAAGGAAATTGTAGGTTAAAAATCATTCACCTCGCAACTCCACTAGACCAAGCTAGCTCCAAAACATACTAGATCTCACTCTGACTCTCAACCTATATCTCCTTTATCTGACCTTGAGAGACTAGTGAGAGAGGCCTCATTCTGAAGGAGACTTCAAGCTTCTACATCTTCTTCTGCTTAATTACATCGTAAAGATATTTCATCTTCTGATCCCTTTAGCTCTGTTCCATCCCAACTAGATTTGGTTGATCTAACACCTAGGGTTTTATAACTTTTATCTAAAGGAGTTGATATACGGTCAGCTCTCTTAGTCCAATCTTTTGAATCATACAAGCTTCCTAAAATATTTTCAGATTCTCCCAAGTTAGAGAAACAACTAGATGTACATTTACCGGAGCTAAAACCAACTGATTTTGTCTCCCCCACTCATTATACATTCCCATCCACTTCTTCCCAACCTGAAGAAACCCTATCTATATATTCAAACCCATTGTTTGAAAGTAAAGAGAAGATTGAAATAAAGGTTGAGAAGTTACTAATAAAAACACCTTTTAAAACTTTTAGGCATCCTCCATTTGAATCAAACATTTCTACAAACTCCTTCTTCTCTCTCATATGCTCTAATACATTCAATTGATGTCATTATTGCAGGCCTTTGGGTTCTCTCTAGTTTAACATTGAAAGTGCATATTGCTCTTCTGTAAGGCTGCTCTTCTAGGAGAAATACCCTGGAGCAATCATACACTAGATTTCGTAGGTGGGCAGACGAGCTAGCCTTCAGAGAAGTTCCACAACATTTACATACTTGATACCCTTTTGCTACAAGATCTATGAAATTATTCTATATATATTGACATGTTAGCGACCATGAAGATCCAAATAATTTCAAAGAATTAAATTAATATGTGAAACAATATTGTAACTAAACAAATCACTAAGAATTTAATCTACCAAACAAAACTCCTTAGCTTGGATAATCATGTATGCTGTAATCACATCTGTAAGAAAATGTAAAACTCTTCTCTATTGTGATGGCTCTTGATACATCGTACACATGTATGGCTTCCCATAATTTTTACAATTCATCTACCAATGGTTGTAACTAGAAATCCATATTCTTCACTTGTCTTCTACGAGGTACTATGAGAGCCAACATAATATGTTCATTCTTCATGGACAACCATGGGGGATTTTGTTATTTATCAATACTACAGGCCAATCAGAATAGTTGGCATTTTGGAGGCAATATGGGTTGATGCTATCCATGGCTATGCTAAGTCATAGACTTCGTACTTCATCCTTGAATTTTTCAGTCCATATATCCTCTATATCCTTCATGGATATTGAATTTGTTGGGTTTCACATAACTTCTGGTTCTCTTCAGTGTGAGGCATGCCATCCCTGCAACATAACTAATTCTTTGCAACAAAAGAGTCTTTGAATCCTTTGTATTATAGGCATGTGCTTCAATATTTTATGAGGAGGACCATATGATTTACCCATTTTTTTTAATTACAGTACTCGTCATTCCCACATTTTAGACATATCGCTTTCTATGCATATTCTCCTCTATATAAAATACAATCATTCATACATTCATGATATGATATGTACTTAACACCCAACATTTCAACAACTTCTTTGCCTCTTCATAGCTACTTGACAAGACATTATCACTCAAAAAAACCTTATCTTCAAATATCCTGCAGTTGATGGGGAATATAATTGTACAATGTCAATCTTTGACATTCATAAAATCAACCATTTTTAAATTTGATCATGTGACAAAATATAAGGAACTTGATTGATCATGTAGGTCAATTTCCTCAATACTGTTGAGAAACATGCATTCAACATCCCAAACATTGCTCTTGTGTTGTACAACAACATTGTTGTCCCTAACTGAGTAGAATTTGACTTATCGCCAAGTCCAAAGAGAGGAGTAGTGGAAGCATATTTCAGGCCTTCGAATAAGGTATCATTGATATGAGCATCATCCCCTAGCTCATCCTTCTAGAATGCATCTAACAACATTTCCTCCATGGTAATCATATCCCATAAGTAATCATTTATACTAACCTCCATTTGATTTCCTCCATTGCCAACCTATAATGAATAACTACTATTATTGTAGTCATTCCTTATTGATGAATATGGACATAGTGGGAATTGAGTAGGTGGTTGATTCAACCATTCTTTGTATGTGTTCTCTCTGATTCTTAGTCTTAATGGAGTCTTCTCCCGAGTTGGAATTATAGTGTGGTGCTTCAGAAGATGGTAGGTGGGTATCTCATCATCATTGGAATGTTAATTTTAAAAAATATTGAATGTCATTAGTACAATATCAATGATATTAGTAAGAACGTCAATGCAATTGGTTTGTTGAAATGATATTATGTCAAACAATTATTGTCATCGTTGATCCAAGATTGCTGTTGGAAGATGCCATGTTCCAATTAGTAGGGTGAAGAGGTTGTCCATTTTCATATACTAAATACTTGCGATATGTTGTTCCTAATAAGAGCATTCAATGTTTTTGAAATTATGGAGTAATATTTTATGCATCCGAACTCGATTCTAAATCAGGGTCTTGCAAATTTGGATACAATTTTATTCAAATTGACATGGAATAAAAAACAAATTCAATTAGACAATCAAAATATAAATAAAATTTGAACTTACTAGAGATAGAAAGGGATAACTCTGTGAAGGACTTTGATCTGCAATATTGAGCGAGTTGGAGTTTGAAGAATTGGCCATTTGATATTATTAATATTTTTGTCTCTGCATTTGAGAAAAATCAGAAATAAAAATTTGTGTGCATGTCTATAACTAATCTCGACAATAATATAACCACAATATGAATTTCATTATAGTTTTTAAAGTATTTTTCAAGAATAAGGTGTTTTTAAGTGGAAAATGTATATTATGAACTATTGTAATTCATGTGGATGCATCCTAAAGGAAAATTTGAGGTTAATATGCCATTTTATGTGAAATTAAAATTTCAAGATAACGTTTAAACCCAACTCATGAGCTTATAAGAACAATGTGCACTGATGTGTTTAAAAGATTAACAATATTGAGGCGTTCAAATAATACCCACACCAATTTCTAGCATTTCGAAAATAAATGTTATCATATCGGTGCACTTCTACGAAAACACATTGATGAGCTTAAAAAAATAAACAACACTGCTATGCACCTGTTTCCCAATTTTAAAAAATAAAAAAGAATTCAACCAACTTGGTGCTCTTATAACAATTAGAGCTTCGATGCTTTTAAAAAAATAAACAACACTGCTATGCACCTGTTTCCCAATTTTAAAAAATAAAAAAGAATTCAACCAACTTGGTGCTCTTATAACAATTAGAGCTTCGATGCTTTTAAATAGAAACCACACCGTTGTGTTAAAAAAATAAATCTCATCGTTTCAAGATTTTGAGAAAAAGAAATGCATCATGTTGGTGCAATGGAAAAATATGTTGTCCTGACAATGTTGGTGAAATTTTTATATAAACGCATTGGTGCACTTGACTATTGAATTCACCAATGTGTGGAGAAATTGAAAAAAAAGAGCGATTTTTTTTTCTTTTTCAAAATTAAAAAACAAGCAACAATGGACTTTTCAAAATCTTTTAAATAGTAAATAGTAAAAAGTTATTCACCATTTCATTATTTTACCCAAAATTTCAAGTCAGTGATTTGCAAGAGAGATATACCAAGAGCATTGTGTAGAAACATAATACTTTGGAGAAAAAGAACTATTAAAAAGATCAAAAGCTGAAAATTATGGTGATTCACTCAAAAATAGTAAAAAATTTAAATTTTGTTGTTTATTTTATTAATAAAAAATTTCACAATTTCTGTTAAAGGTTTAATTCAAAGAGAGATCATTTGCAATAGAGACTTACTTAGAGCACTCCTGGAGTTGTAAAATATTTTGGATCCACTGAAACATCAAAAGTTGAAAGGTATGGTGGTTTACTCAAAACCTTAGATAACAAAACTCTCAAATTTTACTGTTAAAATATTTTAACAATCTTTGTTAAGTTTATTCACAATTTAGGGAAGAAAAAACATTAAAACCCCGTATAATAAAAAATTTACTATAGATTTTACTAGTAAAAATTTTTACAATCTATTTTCATATTTAGCTTTAATTAAAATGCAAACAAAAAATAAAAAAAATTCAATACTTACCTTAAGCCCTTACTTTTTATTGTAAATTTCACCTTAGGGTTTAACTTTGTGTACCATTTCACAATCATTGCTTATAAATAGGGTGTTTGAACTGTAAAGTAGGGGAATCATTATTGTATTAGACCCAAACCCTTTCGACCGTCTTGTTTTTTTTTTGACAACTATATTTTTTTGTGATATGCACACTGTAATATAATGCACATGTGATCCCTGTGTAATACAACACATCAATATCTTATAACACTCTATATTCTATCAAGTCTATTAATTGTTGCTCCTCGTGTAATATAATGCATGAACACACCTCTTCCTAATATGACTCTTAAATCATTTTAGTGCATCTATCCTTACAAATTGCACTGCAATAATTTAAAACTAATTTAAAAAAATAATTTTCCATGACTGCATTGAACAATTAAATGTCTGGTGTGTTTAATGTTCTAAATACACCGGTTACCAACGCTTTTTTTGCTGAAAATTATTTGATTTATTTGTAAAACATATTTAATGGCTTCTATATTGAATGTTATATGTTACATATTGATAAGAAAATGTCTTGGAAGGTCCCAAGTAACAAAAATATTGATCGACACAATGATAGCACATAAAAGAAATAGATAAGGAAAGTTATTTGTAAATTTTTTAGAAAATTAATATATTTGAACTATATGTAAGTTGAACTAATATGTATTGATTGGTGTGTGTCATGCAGAGCCACAAAATGAACAAGATTGATAAGATTATTTCTAATATAAGTGTATAAGAGTATAAAAGTATGATAGAAAAATTCCAGAATGATGAGTCAGGTGAATGAAAAAATTCAGAATGATTAGTTTTAATTTTATTTACTTTTTTTTTTTTTTAATTTTCATTAATAATATACTTAAGAATATTATATAAACATGTTCAAACAATATATTAATTCATAGATTTTTAATTTTCTACAGCGAGCAAGAACGAAGGAAAAGATCAATGTGGTTCTAAGAAAAAAAAAATTATAGAACATGTAAATGATGATGAATTGATCCTTAGCTCATCTGGAGTGGTGTTGGAGGTTAATGAAAGGGAGAATTTTTTTCACTTATGATACAAAAATAAATCCAATGATTCTAAGAACTAAATTATATTTAAATTAAAGAAAGTGTTCCCGAAGCAATGGTCAATGAGACATTAGACTTGCAATAGAAAAAACATACAACAATAAAAAAGAATAATTCAAAGGGAAATATTCTTAAGTGTATAAAATTAATTTCTAGAATTATATGTATATATTATTACAAACAATTCATTTATTAATATCGAATTTGTTATACCTAGTTTTCATATATCATTATAAAATTAGTTTATTACTTTTTTCATAAAGATTATGAAAATCCCAAATGATCAATGCGTTGATATGTGAAACATGCCAATAGGAATATCCAAAATGGTGTAGAACAAGATGGTTAAATAAATGGACATAATTACAACACAAGAGGAGCCATCTCAACAATAATGTGCTTGAAATCTATGTAATCATGATTGAGTTTGTACATATAAAAATAATATTTTAACATTAAATATTAATTTTCAAGTATTCTCTTGGAGAAAAGAAACCAAGATGGAACTCGTTAATCACATAAAACATGATGACAAGGAAGAAAAGGGTTGTTTTCAAATTTTGTGAGTATAAATTGTTAATATTTCCCTATAACAACTCAAGATTTCAGTTTTGTCTATTTCAAGTTGTTTTACAACAACTATCCTTGAATGTCTTCAAATAGGGATAACATACAAAGAAGAGTCATCAAAAGAATTGATTAACATTGAGTTAAATAAGGGTTGTGAGTATATGTTCGCATATCAAAAATTAATGTGGAATTTGTAAGTATCTATGTTGTCTTACTTCTCTAAGATTATAATTAATAGAACAAAAAAATCCTTTTTATTAAATCTATGATTTATAATGGGGTTTAAAACATGTAGGAAACAAAGTATGGAACAATGTGAGAAGAAGACTTGTTGCAACAAGGCATGATACTTGGTTTTGAAATAATGTGCACAGTTTATGGGTCACTTCTTACTATGGTACATTTCTATTTGATTTACATTGATGGATATTATTTATTTAAATTTTCATTATTCTCACCAATGTAGATACACTCATTACACTTTATTTTTATCTTTGCATATCAAACTGCAAGATGAATAAGATGAAAAAATTGATGTAATAAAAAAAACATTCCTCCGAATGACTGAAGTCATGGAAGTAGCTTCAGCACTAACAATAATTCCAACAAAGAATGATGATGGATTGGATATAAATGCAACATCTTGTAATTCTTATAATAATTATATGTGAAAATAAGACATTTTGTTTAATGTAGAGGACATAGTGTCTGAATTGAAAGATGAGGGGTTACCAATAACAATCTCATTTTGCATGACAAAGAGCCTCTTATTGATATATAATAACATACATTTTAGTTTATTCTATTGTGTTAACCAATTTCATTGTGAAATGTCACACTATTGATTAAATATATGGATGGTTAAATATTATAATGAAGAGATGTGGAATATGATAATATAACAAATAAATCCAAACATCATCTACAAATTCACTAATCAAATTTTAATTGATATGAATATTTTTATAAGATATATATCGATTTTTTTATGAATCATGAAATTAAAAAATTACAATAATTGCACTATCACAGGTTGATGTTTCCAAAAAAGAGGAAATATCATTTAAAAAATTGGTGTCTATAAGATAAAAACATACTAGTGCCTTATGTTATCTAAAATCACCGTGACAATATCATTTCGCATGCCCAGTGCCTTTCAAGAAAACTAGAGCATCAGTGCATTTATCTCTTCAAGTAATGGTCTTGTTTGAGATTAACTCCCTAGTGCATTGTAATTCTTAACATACCAGTGATTTCATATAACTAACTCCTTACTCCTACAAAATATTTTTTTGAGCTCGGTGAATTATGAAATGTAACAACACTAGTCCTTTTGTATAGCTAATGCACTAGGGTGTACAATACACCTCGATGCGGCAAGTTTTAAAAAATCAATGATGAAACAATTATTGTTTTTGTGCCCCAGTGTCATTCCTTAGAAGAATGCCCGAAGGCATTTTTATCTCCTAGTATTGGTGCGATATATATTATGCACTTGTATTTTTTGCATTCAACAACTAGGTGGTTTGACTTATTTATTTCGCCTAATTCTACTTGTTCCAGTAAGTGCATCACAATTTTTTTTTTCTAGAACCTTCCGTCGCCCATATTTTTTGAGTTGTGATGAAGTTCCGTTAAAACCTCCACTAGAACATTCACTATCCCAAATGAATGTTTTAGTGGATGTTTTTTGGATTTTTTTTTCCAATTTTATAACACTAAAATCCTATGTTATAAGGTCTACTAGAAGGTATTTTCCTTGTAGTAAATTGTCACTTTTGAGAGGGAGTGATTAGGTTATCAGTATTTAGTTCAAAAATCAAAGTGCTCAGAATCATTCAAAACTTGAACGATCGTTTTCATCTTGGCAATACGATCCCAATGCAACTTGTTTCACTCAAAATAGAGCTTGTATGAGGAAGATATAATGTTCTGATCACTTTGCCAAATAGAGGAATTTTGAAAAAAAAGGTACAATCATTGCAGAGTCAGTAGTCCACATGGCAGGCGACTGTGCAGGTCAAAGGATGGTCAATGGCCAATGTGGTTTCACCAAGTGGCTTATTCTGGTTGGTATACAGTGTGGTGATTTGGCATTATTTCATTGGTTGGAGAAGGACCAATGAGGATGAGACATGTGGCAAGCCTAGAGGCCACCACATTTCCCTCCCCAATCAAAGATAGGCATCAGTGCACAAGTGTACAAATTTTATGGGCAGGTCAGTGGAGTCGAACCCGTGACCTCCCTCACACAATGCCCACACTCAACTGTTATACCGCACCATTGGATCTTAATATACAATGGTTTGCAATTGTATTTGTTATGTTATCCATTTGAGTTTGGAGGTAAATTGTTAGCAATAACCTCAACATGTGACCACTACCACAAACCAAAGGCGAGCACTAATCATAAATGCATCATTAAATGCGCTAACCATAGATTAAACCTTAATTAAACATGTTTATCCATAATTAAATGTAGGTTTAAGTTGGTGGACATTTTTGCAATCTGACAATTCAAAATTTTCTTGAAAATTAGCGGAGTTTGTTAGAGTTCTCCAATTTTAGTGGAGATTTCCTAGGAGACACTGTTTTGGCCATAAGTTTTACTATTTTTGACCAATTTAGGGTCAGAAAAAGTCATTCCTAGATTATTTTGATGTTCTGAGCGCATTGAAGTAGGTTTAAGGATAAATAGAGTATTGTAAATAGAATTTTTTTTAACATTTTCAGCTAATACAGAGGCCCAAGCCATGGAAGCTAGAGCAAGGAGATATCGCCCAGACGGGGTGAACTCATTCATCAAAACACTATGATAAGTGTTCATTTTGATGGTTTTCTATATATTTGTTTTTTGTTGTTCAAAATTTCATTTACGTGATATTTATATCATGAATTTGACATAAAACTTGACAAATTTACCAATTACATTCACAAACACCATAAAGGAAACCAATACACATAAAAAAATGATAAGCAATTATTTTTAATTCTAAATTTGAAATTAGCACACCAAAACTAACAGTCAACAACTGATCAAGTTGGTACGAGATAAAAGGTGATTTCCTTGATTGCTTGAGTTTTTTTCAAGTAGGGTTTTAATAGTTGCAAATTTGTGATGTTTGAAAGATTAAAGTTGCAAAGAGGAGAAAGGAAACTATTGGTTGCAAATCCTAAGGTAATACCCAGAATAAGGAGAGCCACAAGGCCACAATCTCCACCCAAAGTCTGAATCCTAGTTGCACTTGAAGCACCTCAAGTTTTACCTTCAGTTGAGATTGAGGAGGTACAAGCAATACCAAAAGCTGAGCTTGGATCCAAAGCCATCATTTCTAGAGAAAGAGAGAGTGAAGGTCTTCCAGAAGAGGAATAATTCAAGAAATATTTCTATGATTTAACTGACATGGTTAAAGTCCTCTATGAAGAGAGGAATACTAGAATGGCTAGAGAGAGTTCTAAGTCTGCACATGGAGAGGGAAGCTCAGAAGATAAAAAGGATGAAAAGAAGGATTCAAAGGGTAATGAAGGAAAGCCTCCTCCATCTCCACCATCTTCATAATATTCCTCATCATCTTCATCATCCTCATCATCACAAACAACATCATCTTCCACTTCCACCACAAAAATTGTTCACACTCATTCAAAAACCCCAAAAGAGAAAACTTCCTTACTCAAATTGGACATCAAGTTTGAACTTCCCATGTACAATGGTGAGGTAAATGAAGATAATTTAGAAAATCGGATTTGACAATTGGTGGTTTATTTCAGAATTTAGAACCTTCAAGAAGATGATATGAAAATCTAGTTCGCTTCATTGAGGTTAGAATGAGAAACACTAGTTAAGCAAAGACTCAAGAGGAAATGAGAATTCATGGTAAGATATCAATTTCTTGGGTTGAATTTGTTTTTCAATTAAAATATAGTTTTATCCTTTAGTATATATGAAAAAAGCCATTACGAGTTGGAAAAGTTTTAGGCAAATCAAGGGCCAAACAGTTCAAGACTATACCCAAGAGTTTAGGAAAAGGGCTTTGTTGTTAGGAGTAAACTTGAATTTCCAAGATACTCCCTTGAAATACATTGTAGCTTTACATTCCTACTTAAAACACATTATCGTTATGTTCAATCCAACAAATTTAGATGAGGTATGTGTGCAATCCATGCACCTTGAAGCAAGCGGAAATAACATTTAAGAAGAGGGTAGTAAGAAGAATCCATTCAAGGGTAAGGAGAAAGAGAAGGGTGGAAAATGGAAAGGAAATAAGAATGAAAGTGTAGATAAAGAAGGGGAGAAAACTATATGCAAACATTGTTGAAAGGCGGGGCATGATGACACCCATTGTTGGAAACTACATCCCAAACTAAGGCCTAAGAAACCAAATAGTAAAGGGAAACAAAATATGACCACTATCACATAACATGATCTTGGATCCAATTTTGGTGATGAGACCAAGATTTCATCCATGGTCACAAAGGGAAAATAATATATAGAAAGCACTAGTTCCTCACATAGTCACAACAACACTCCAAATGAAGAATCAAGGATAGAGTTGTTCCATGTAAGGGTAGTTTCAAATCATACAAAGATTGATCATTATTTGATAGTGTGTCACAATCAAACTTAATTTCATAAGACTTGGTCAAAAATATTAACCTTGAAATTGTACTTCATGATAAGCCATATCCCTTGGGTTTGATAGTCAATAATACAAATTTACAGGTTACAATGATATGCTTATTTAGGTTTTCCATTACTAAAAAATTTATTGATGAAGTTGAGTTAGATGTAGTTCCACTTGAAATCTTAGGAGTCATTTTGGGAAGCCCATATTTGTATGATAGGTAAGCAATATTTTATCGCCATGAGAAAAAATACCAATTGCTCAAGGATGGAGTGGAGTATATTGTGAGAGCCCATCAAAAAAAGTTAAACATTTTTTTGGTTAATGCAAAGCAGATGAAGGCACTAGTAAATGGAAGTAAAAATCATATGCTTCTCATGATCAAGAAAAATAATGATATAGATAATGAATATTTTGAACGTTGTGATCATAAGTTTAAATATGATTTGTTTGATGTGGTAAGAAAGCATGGAAAGTTGTTTTAGGAATCAAAGGGGTTACCTCCCAAGAGGGGAATTCAACATGAGATACAGCAGCAGCAGGATGTTCCACTTCCAAACATTGGCATGTATCTCATGTCAATCATGGAGAGTATGGAAATCAAGAAGAAAATTCAAGAATTGCTGAACCACAGGGGCTTCACTAACAGAGCAATATCATACCACGTGCATTCATATTGGGGGATATATATTGAGGAAAAATGACATAATATATTGAGCATATAATAGGGGGTAAAGGGTTTTTATATTGCGAGGTACAAAAAATGGAGCTCAAACTTAATGAAAAAATATAAAGGGGTATAAAAAATGTTAACAAAAAAATGGATACCTACAATATCTAGTGAAAATAGGGGTTTTTATATTGGGAGTGTGTATTGGGTTCATATTAGTAGGGGGTTAGATAATGTGAATTTTAGAGGTATTTTCCAATATGTAGTCAAACTAAGGGTATTTTTTAGTATGCCACGAATGCACACACTATATCATAGGTTCATTTAGTGAAGCCCCTGTGTGCTAAACAAAGGTATCATATGGCCATCTACTTGGCCATGTGGTTCAGCCACTGTTTTGGTGCCAAAGAAGGACACGACTTAGAGCATGTGTGTGGATTTTTGTGCACTAAATAAGATAACGGTAAAGAATCGTTACCCACTCCCAAGAATTGATGATTTTCTTGATCAATTGAGGTATGAAAAGTATTTCACTAAGTTAGACTTATGAAGTGGTTATCATCAAGTTAGAATAGCTGAAGAGGACATTTGGAAAACCACATTTAAAACTAAACACGGATTGTTTGAGTGGCTTGTTATGCCTTTTGGTCATACAAATTCTCCAACTACTTTCATGAGAGTTATGAATGGTATATTGAAGCCATTTCTAGATGATTTTGTAATTGTTTACTTAGATGATTTTCTCATAATCAACAAAATCCAAAGATGGACATTTCGTGCATGTGAACAAAGTACTTGATGTCTTAAGAAAGGAACAATCATTTTTAAAGATGTCAAAGTGTGAGTTTGGGAAGACGTATTTAGTGTATTTGGGACACATTGTTGGAATTGATGAGATGAAGATAGACCCCTCTAAGGTTGAGGTCATTGTGAATTTTCCCAACCCCAATAGAATTAGAGTGGTAAGAAGCTTTCTAAGGGAAGCACAATATTGGAGGAAATTTACTACTAATTTTTCTTCCATGGAAACTCCATTACATTCATTGAATAATGTTAAGAAATTATTACATTGGGGAGATGTAAAACAAAAAGCATTTGATGCTTTAAAAGAAAACATCAATTCATCACCGGTATTGGCTCTTCTAGATCTTAGACAGCCATTTGAGATTCAAATGATATCTAGTGATTACACCATGGGAGCATTTCTTATGCAGCATGGTAAGCCCATTTCATTTAATTCTGAAATTTTTAATGGTGCTATGACTAAATATCCCACTTATGACAAAGGAATTTACGCATTGGTACAAAGTGCTAAAAAATGGAAACACTACTTGATGGGGAAGGAGACCATTATCCATATCAACCATCAACCGTTGTAGTACTTATAGTCATAGTCAAAGTTACAGAAATCACGGCACTTTAGATGGATTGGTTTTGTACAAAAAATTCATTTGGTTATCAAATACAAAAAGGGAATCTACAATAGGGTAGCTAATATGCTTTCTAGGCCTGCTGCAAATTCATCTATTATAGTTAAGCACAATTTTGTTTTACATGAAAGTTACATTGAGAAATATGAATATGATAATGACTTTCAAGATGTGTATGCAAGCTTGAGGCAAGGAAACCAAATTGAAGAGTTAGATTACCATATACATAACAGTTTTTTGTATAACTTAGGAAAGTTATGTATTCCATAGGGAGAAAGAAATAGTATCATAAGGGAGGTGCACACTTCATTGGTTGCTAGACACTTTGGTGTAGGCAAGACAATAATGAATCTCTAAAGGTATTGTTATTGGCCACACATGTTTGATAATGTATCTCATTTCATTAGAGTATGTTATTTGTGTGCAAAAAGTAAGCCTAGCAATAGGAAACTAGGATTGTACACTCCACTTACGATACCTTCATGTCCATGGGAGAGTATTTCAATGGATTTTGTAGGAGGTCTTCCATTCTAAAGGAAAGTTCATGATTATTTGTATGTAGTTTTTTATAGGTTCAAGACGATGCATATTCTAGTGCCATGTAAAAATAAAATTACAATTGATCAAACAAATCATCTTTTCTTTCAAAATATTTGTGTTCATTTTGGTCTTCCTACTTCAATTGTAAGTGATCGAGATTCTCAATTTGTTGGGAATTGTCAATCAAATTTGTGGGATAACATGGAAACTAAGTTGAAGAAGAGTACAACATTTCATCCGCAAATATATGGAAAAACCGAGGTGGTCAACAAGACAGTCATTCATTTCCTTAGACGATATTGCAATGCACATCGCAAATTGTGGGATGAATAGTTGCATTACATACAACATGCATACAACAGGGCAAAGCATTCTTCCACAAACACATCATCATTTGAGGCATTTTTTGCGTACTTTCCAAGATCTCCATTGGACTTCATCTTTGAGAAAGATGTCGTCATCGATGGTCATATCGACATCGATAAGGCAAGGAATTTCATTGAGAAAATTTAGTTGATACATCACATAGTGCAAGAACAACTTAAAAAGAGTGAAAGAATCTACAAGGCAAGGCATGAAAAACATCGTGTTGATCATAAATTTCAAGTTCATGATGAATTTTGGTTATATATTAGGAAAGAGAGACTTCAAGGGGAAGGTAAAATGCTAGATTTTCCTCCTTATATGAAAATACACTCTGTTGTTAATGTTGAGAATTTGAGATTTTTTGAGCCTCCTTTGATTGATGATCAAGGAGAGCATGTTCAACTGCCATCAATAGTTGATTTCTTGGTAGAATATATCGATGAAATTTAGCAAGATCTCATACGTGACAGAAGAACCAGAAATTCGAAGAGAGGGAATGTCGAATACCTTCGAGTGGGACTCAAGGGACAAAATCCTTCTAAGTCCAAATGGATGCAGATTGAGAAGGTGAGGGAGCTATACGCTCACCTGCTAAAAAAATGATAATACCTTTTGGGGTTCAAAAGGCTTCTAGAGGGGAGGAATGATGAGGTGATCAATATTTAGCTCAAAAATCAAAGTGCTTAAAATCGCTCAAAAACTGAACGACTGCGTTTGTCTCGGCAATAGGATCCCAGCACAGCTCATTTCACTCAAAAAATAACTTGTATGAGGAAGATATCACATTCTTTCCTCTTTGCCAAATAAAGGAATTTTGAAGAAAAAGGTACAGTCACTGCACAGTCAATAGTTTGTATTGCTGACGTGGCAAGTAACTGTGCGGATCAAAGGATAGTCAATGACCAGTGTGGTTTCTCCAAGTGGTGTGTTCTGGTTGGTCTATAGTTTGGTGAGTTGGCGTTAATTCATTGGATGGAGAAGGATGCATGAGGAGGAGACATGTGGCAAGCTCGAAGGCCACCACATGTCCTTCCCCAATGGAAGATAGGCATCGACGTGCAAGTGTAAAAATTTTATGGGCAACTCAGCAAAGTCGAAACTTTGACCTCACCCACACAATTCCCATGCTCCACCATTATACCATACCATTGCATCTTAATATACAGTGGTTGTTGATTGCTTTTGTTATGTTGGTTGTTGGAGTTTGGAGGTAAACCGTTACTAGTAACCTCAACATTTGACCACTACCACAAATGGAGGCTAGCACTAACCATAAATTTGTGATTAAATGTGCTAACCATAGATTAACCCTTAATTAAACATGCTTATCCATAATTAAATGCGGGATTAAGTTGGCATATATTTTGGTGGTACGACAAAGTCAGAATTTTCTCCAAAATTGGCGGAATTAACTAGAGTACTCCAGGTTTAGTGGAGATTTCCTAGGAGAAACTATTTTGGCCATAACTTTTGCAATTTGCGACCAATTTCGCATCAGAAAAATTAATTCCTTGATGATTTTGATATTATGAACACATTGAAGCAGGTTTTAGGAGTAGTAAAGCATTGTAATTTTTTTTTTTTCCTTTCAACTAATACAAAGGTCCAAGCCATGGAAGTTGGACCAAAGAGATGTAGCCCAAGAGGGGTGAACTCCTTCATCAAAACTCTATGTTAAGTGTTCATTTTGATGGGTTTCTATATGTTTTTTTGATGTTGTTCAACACTTCATTTACATGTTATTTTTCTCATGAATTTGACATAAAACTTGACAAATTTAGCTATTACATTCACAAACGCCATAAAGGAAACTTGTGCACATAGACAAAATGATAACAAATTGTTTTTAATTCTGAAGTTGAAATTAGCACAACGAAACTAACATTCAACAACAGATGAGGGAGAAACCCTCTCTTCTTCACCTCAAAGATTTTATGTTTGTAGTTGGCTTGAAGAAGAACTTGATCTTTATAGAAGTTTTGGAGGATCATGGCTATTATGTTGTTTTTAGTAAAGGGAAAAAATTTCTAAGATACATAGTTACCAAGGAAGTGAAGATGGCTATTATGTTGATTTTAGTAATGGGAAAACATTTCTAAGATACATAGTTACAAAGGAAGTGAAGAAGATTGGAGTTTGAGTCAAGAATGTATACAAACTTGAGGTGGGAGATTGTGCTACAGTGACTAGCAAGGAAGAAAAAGTGTATAGTCAAGATGTTGGAGAGCTCTGGCATAAGATATTGGGTCACCTACACCATGGTTCCTTAAAATTCATGCAAAAAATTACCACCGATCTCCCTAAAGGTTCCCTTGACCAGTAGGATGTCTTCAAGGGCTGCAAATTGGGAAAATATGTCAAATTCAAATGGCCAAGATTGCATAGCAAATGCAATCTTGGAGCGATTCCACCCTGATGTTTTTGGACCCCTTTCTACATCCTCCAAAACGAAACATAAGTATTATGTTAATTTTTATTAATGATTTCTCTAGAAAATGTTGGATCTTCTTTATATGGAAGAAGGATGTTTTTTTTCTCAAAATTTGTTGAATTCAAGGAACTGGTTGAGAAGGATACTGGGAAGAACAAGAGGGCTTTTAGGGGTGGCAATGGAAGTGATTTTTTCACATTCCTTCAAGGATTTATGTGCGAAAGAAGTTATTTTAAGAGAGTTCAAAGAAGCCCATAACCCACAACAAAATGGGGTAGCTCAGAGGAAGAACAAGAGCATAGTGGGAGCAATGAGGGCCACATTGAATGACCAAGGGCTGCCATTAAACCTATGGGTAGAAGAAGGAAACAAAAAAGTATACTTGCAGAACGAGAGTCCTCATAGAATACTTGGTATGATCACACTCGAGGAAGCTTTCTCTGGGAGAAAGCCTAATGTGTCTCACTTCATAATCTTCGAAGCTTCAGTTTATTGTCATGTCTCCAAGGATTCAAGGAAGAAACTTGAGCCTACAACAAAGTTTGGAGTATTTGTAGGATACACTAAAACTCCACTGAATTATTAGGTGTATTTTCCTTCATTGAAGATGATAATTGTAAGGATAGGGGTCAAGTTCGATGAGGACAAGGCTAAGAGATGCTCTCTAGAATGAGAGTTGAGTATCCCTTCTAGCTCCAAAGGAGGAGCCTTAGAATGAGATTCAGGAGGTTGTGGAGAAGCCACATGTAGAGGATAAGATAGGAGGTAGAGTGGAGGCACCAACTCAACCATAATATTATAGAGAGGGGAAAAAGAGTTCACTTAATAGGTACACTAGGTACATGGTTCTCATGATGAAGCTCATTGAGACAAATCCTTCTTCATTTCAGGAAGGATTTTCTGAGCCTTTTTGGGTTGATGCCATGGTGGAATAATATGAATCCATCATGAAGAATAGTATATGGGAGGTGATACCAAGACCAGAACGGAAATCAGTGGTTGGTTCCAGATGGATATACAAAGTGAAGCATGTAGCTGATGGAAGCATCGAGAAGTACAAGGAAACATTTGTGGCCGAAGGATTCTCTCATCTAGAGGAAGTGGACTATGAGGAAACCTTTACACTAGTTGTGAGATATTCCTAAATTAGATCCATTCTAGAATTGGATGCACAGATGGCATGGAAAATCCTCGAGATGGATGTGAATACTTCCTTTCTCAATGGTGTTGTTGAGGAGGAAATTTACATAAAGAAGCTAGAAGGATTTGAGACATATGATGAAGAGCCACATGTATTCAAACTCAAGAGAGTATTGTATGGTCTCGAATAGGTGCCTTGGGCATGATACACTCAGATTAATAGTTACCTTAGAGGACTGGACTTCACCAAAAGTGAAGTGGATTCCAACCTCCATCACATTGTGGTAGATGGTAAGTTGCTTATTCTTATTTTATATGTCGATGATTTAATATTGACAGGTGATGAGCAGTTGATCTACTCTTCCAAAGAATATCTTCCAAGGGAATTCAAGATGAAAGACATGGTCCTCATGTATTACTTCCTTGGGTTTGAAGTATGGCAAGGTTATGGTGAATTGTTTATGTCTCGAGGCAAGTATGCTATCGAGATACTTCAGATATTTTACATAGAAAATTGTAAGCCCATGGACCCACCTGTAGCTACAAACTGGAGGAAGGAGTATGCTTTTTTAGGTGAGGACATTGATGCTACCATTTACAGGAAGCTTGTGGGTTGGCTGATGCATCTTATGAACACATGACTTGACATGTGTTATGAATTCAAACAAATTAGCCAAGCTATGGTGAGGCCTACCAAATTATATTGGAAGGTAGAAAAGCATGTATTATGGTATCATAGAGGCACTACCTAGTATAGATTATGGTACATATGGATAAAGGGAATGAAGTTGCAAGGCTTCATCGATGTAGATTATGTAAGGAGTCTATCTGATAGGAAAATTACATCACGTGTTATCTTTAGTGTTGGATCCACAACTATTTAATGGTACAACAGGAAGCAAAGGTCTATGGCGGTTAGCTCAGCATATGTTGAACACATGGCCGCAAGTCAAGTAGCATGTGAAGCAATTTGGATGAGCAATATACTTGTGGGACTATTCAGTTAGGAGATGGATCTAAGAATGATTATAATCAAAGTTGCATTAAGCTCTCTGAAAATTTGGTATTTAATGACGGGTACAAGCACATTGATATCTAGTATCATCATTTGTGGGATTGTGTGCATAGGCTAATTATGTTGCTATAGTACATTCGAACTGAGGAGCAAGACACTCACATCTTGAAAAAGGAATTTTCAAGAGTTAAATTTGAATCCCACAGGTGTAGGATAGGGGTGGTGGAAAATCCCTTTCTTTCTAAGAGGGAGTGTTGAAAAAATGTAGCAAGAAAGGTTCAATTTGACTATAGCCTTAGTCAAATTGAGTATATCAAATTTCCACATCAGGAGGACAGCTTGGATGTTTAACTAGTGTGGCTTGGATCTTGTCACTTAGTTAGCTAAGTAAATTCAATTTAGAGGTCTTGGAGTTAAGTTATGCATGTGTGATTGCTAAATTTTAGTAATTGAGTTCAGTTATTTTCAGTTGTATTCAGTTAGCTGGCTTGTAACTATTGTTGGAGTGAGTTGAAGGTGAGTTGTGCAGTCAGATAATAATATAAATCAAAGTTTTTTTAGTTAACTAATCAATCAAATCAAAATAACCAATGCCTGAAAGGAATTCTATTTCCTCAGCTAAAGTGGAGATAACAAGTTAGTGTAACATCAATTGTAAACTAGTTCTCAATGTACAAGTGTTGCATCCAGTCGATGATCAATCCTTGGGAATTGTGCAATCAATTTGGAGGAGATTCTTATCTTTTAGGGGTCAATGTCCTCAGGAATTTTGCAAGCGAATAGGAGGCTTGGTGAGAAAATAATTAGCTAAGTGCTAGCTAGAGTCTCCCATTGAGTGGAGAGAATAATTATTCTTTTGCAGATTGTACTCGGATTTGGAGAAAGAAATTGTAATAGTTTTGTTATTCAAGTGATTAATTCAAAGAGGCTTGAGGGGTTTTTCCCAATTGGGCTCCCCTAGAAGTCACTGTGTATTTCTAGTTTTCCTTATTGCATGTCTATGCATGTTTTTTTTAAATTGTTATTTTTGTTCCGCAGATCAGTAGAGTAGAATTATGTCTCTTGTTTTTAGGTTGAAATCTTGAGCAGTGGAAATTACTATGAAATTGTTACATGATGGTCTTCTTCTTAAAATAACGGTGCATCTTCTTCATGAGATTCAATTGGTATATCCTTAGATATTTTGTAAGCATATTTTTCATCAAATATAACATCCCTGCTAACTTCAATTTGTGTTCCTTCCTTGATATATATTTTATAACCCTTTAATGAAAGGCTATAACCAACAAATATACCTTTTGTGCTTGTATATTCTAACTTCTTCAGCTTATCTTTAGGAACATGGATGATCCGGATCTTGGGAGGAGAGACCCCCAAGATCTTAAAACTTGCAATGGATCTTGGGGGAAAGGCCCCCAAGATCTGGAAACTTGAAATTACCAGAAGAAAAATATGAGAATGCCCAATAAAAAAAACCACAAAGAAACTTTTTTATTAAAACCCAAGTGGAAAAAAACCAGCTAGAGCAATGGTAGCTTATCTCTGAGAAGAGATGTGGCGGCTACATGCCTTTAAACTGTAAAGGCTACATTGTGGTGGACAATCTGTCCTTTAACAAAATGTGACTTGTTACTTATAGTATTTTTCAGTTACAATACCACGGGTCAATTCCATGGGTGAATGAATACCATGGGTGGATTTTATAATACCATGGGCGGATGCCATTTTTAATACCATGGGTAAATTCCATGGGTCGATGAATAATATGGGTGGATGAGTACCATGGGTTGATGCCAATTTCCATTCGAATAATTCCTCCCTCCTTAAGAAGAAATGGTCCCCATTGCGTAGAGTTCCCTCCTGCAAAGCCGTTGTTGAATATAAAGAGCCACTGAAGATAAGGGTTTTATGTAGTTAACCCAAAACCCTGATAAATGAAGATCTGAGGATAGAGATACCCTGTAATGCTTGTGACCAACTGTGATTCTAACAGTGTGTGGCCTAGAAAATGGACTTCGATGAACTATGGGTTTGTGGATGACCCATAACCATGAAGAATGAAGATCCGAGGATAGAGATACCCTGTAATGCTTGTGACCAACTGTGATACTAACAGTGTACGGCCTAGCAAATGGACTTCGATGAAGTGTGGGTTTGTGGATGACCCACAACCGTGATGTTGGTTGCTGATGAAGTAGCAGGGGCCTACATAGCTTGGGGTGGGGGGGCACATCTCCAA
>APFE030557017.1:28082-50335 GCA_000404065.3 Pinus taeda | reverse complement strand
AATAAACCAGCTAGGGCAATGGTAGCTTATCTCTGAGAAGAGATGTGGTAGCTACATGCCTCTGAACTGTAAAGGCTAGATTGTGGTGGACAATCTGTCCTTTTACAAAATATGACTTGTTACTTATAGTATTTTTTTAGTTACAATACCATGGGTGAATGAATACCATGGGTGGATGTCACAATACCACGGGCCAATTCCATGGTTGAATGAATACCATGGGTGGATGTCACAATACCACGGGCGGATGCCATTTACAATACCATGGGTAAATTCCATGGGTTGATGAATAATATGGGTGGATGAGTACCATGGGTTGACGCCATTTTCCATTCGGATCATTCCTCCCTCTTTAAGAAGCAATGGTCCCCATTGCGTAAAGTTCCCTCCTGCCAAGCCTTTGTTGAATATGAAGATCCACTGAAGATAAGGGTTTTACGTGGTTAACCCAAAACCCTGATAAATGAAGATCCAAGGATAGAGATACCCTGTAATGCTTGTGACCAACTGTGATTCTGACAGTGTGTGGCCTAGCAAATGGACTTCGATGAACTGTGGGTTTGTGGATGACCCATAACCATGAAGAACGAAGATCCGAGGATAGAGATACCCTGTAATTCTTGTGACCAACTGTGATACTAACAGTGTACGGCCTAGCAAATGGACTTCGATGAAGTGTGGGTTTGTGGATGACCCACAACCGTGATGTTCGTTGTTGATGAAGTAGCAGGTGCCTACATAGCTTGGGGTGGGAGGACACATCTCCAAATAACCCAAGCCAATTGCTGCTATGTTGAAACTGATGAATGTGAAGCAGGTGCCTACTAAAGTGGGGTGGGAGGGCACGTCTCCAATGGAAACCCACTCCGAATGCTGCTCCAGAATTAAAATGGACATAACTCGGCCAATATAACTCAGAATATTTATTATAACCTGTTTTTAGAAGCAGAAGGACCATTTTGCATCTTCCCATGTGATGGAAATCCTTATCTCGGCACTCTCAGATCTCAAATTTGTGCTGCAACAGTTTCGTCGTCACAAAAATTCTGATAAAATAGATGATTTTAAATCAGCGATATCTCCCACATTCGGACTCCGATTTTACCCATTTTTTTTTGAAATTGGGTGATTTTTCGAGAAGAATCTAGATCTGGTATTTGATTTTGTAAGTTTTGTACCAAATGTTTCAGATCTGATCTGCAAAGTCACCACCCAAAAAAAATCCTGCAAAAAAAAAAGAAAAATCCTTCCTGCTTGACCCAAGAAAGTGCTCTGTGGAGGTTGTAGCACATACCTGAAGTTTGTTGAATATTGTTGCAAAATTTGAAACTGAAACATGCATCAAACCCTCATTCCTGTGGAATCATAACCTGCTCTGATACCACTGATCCGGATCTTGGGAGGAGAGACCCCCAAGATCTTAAAACTTGCAATGGATCTTGGGGGAAAGGCCCCCAAGATCTGGAAACTTGAAATTACCAGAAGAAAAATATGAGAATGCCCAATAAACAAAACCACAAAGAAACTTTTTTTATTAAAACCCAAGTGGAAAAAAACCAGCTAGAGTAATGGTAGCTTATCTCTGAGAATAGATGTGGCGGCTACATGCCTTTGAACTGTAAGGGCTACATTGTGGCGGACAATCTGTCCTTTAACAAAATGTGACTTGTTACTTATAGTATTTTTCAGTTACAATACCACGGGTCAATTCCATGGGTGAATGAATACCATGGGTGGATTTTACAATACCATGGGCGGATGCCATTTATAATACCATGGGTAAATTCCATGGGTCGATGAATAATATGGGTGGATGAGTACCATGGGTTGATGCCAATTTCCATTCAGATTAATGGATGTATGTGAGACACCGAAGGATTCAGAGATGGTCTACACATGGCTTCTTCCATATGAATGTTTCTTTCGGTATCATATTATCAATGATTCTATGAGGGCTTCTATTTTGTATGTATATTGTTTTCATGGTTGCTTCTCCCCATAGAAATTTTGGTAGATCTTGATCAAATATCATCGTCCTTAAGAATTATTCAATGGTTCTATTCATCCTTTCTGCTACTCCATTATGTTCATGGTTGTAGGGAGAAATTAGCTCCATATTGATACATACTTCTTTACAATATGCAATAAGTTCTTTGGAAGTGTATTCCCCTCCATTTTCAGATCTTAAAGACTTTATATTTCTTTAAGTTATGGTCTCAACATCAGATATAAATTCCTTGAAATTTTTAGATACTTCATTGTTTGTCTTGAGAGGGTAGAGCCATGTCTTTCTAGAGTGATCATCAATGAAGGTCGCATAGTAAAGATGGTCTCCAAGAGATTTAGTAGACATGGGCCTACATACATTTGAATGAATGAGGTCTAATATCTCCTTAGACCTTGTCTCACTACTTGTAAAAGGTTTCCTAGTATCCTTTCCTGAAGCATATCCCTTGCATACTCCATGATATTCCTTGATGTTGGGGATGCCCTTGACAATTTGACTAAGAGAGGGTATTATCTTGCACTGAATATGCCCATATCTTCTATGCCAAAGTTCAATAGGATTAATCTCCATGTCAACTAGGGATTGAGGAGATGGTGTTATAACTCTATATAATCTTCCTTCATGAACTCCAATGACCTTTGCTTTTTCAATACTTGAATCCTTTCCCAAAAGAAAAACTTTAGCATCTACAAAGGCAACCACATGTCCTTTATATTCTAAATGAGAAATGGAAAGTAAATTGTTTTTCAAACCTGGGACAGAGGATGTTGTTGAGGTGTATTTTTGCTCCACTTTCTAGCTTCAATGATGTATATCTACAACCCTTGACTGCATAATTGTTTTTGTCTCCTAGCTCCATTGCATGTGATGATGCTTACCTTTATAGAGTATGAACTTTTCCACTTTCTCCCATCATATGTCTTGTGGCTCCACTATCAATGATCCATGCATTATCATCATCATGTGTACTTGTAAATGCAACCAAGAACCCTTCACTCTTGACTCTCCTATATAAATTGTAGATGATCCTTCCAATCTAGCTTCATGTAATTCTCACAATATTGAGTCCCATTTTCAAGTAACTTTCCATTGAGGGAGTAACCTTTCCTTTGAAGATTTATTTTCCTTCCTTTAAACGATAGCCAACAAAGTGATCTTCAACTAACACTTCTTTCACCTTAGTCTTGATATCATGTTGAGAAATCAATGCTTATATGAATTAGGGTTTGATTGATCTTTCTTGATAATTACTTGTGAGTTATGTTGGATTATTTTACTTCTTTATTAGTTTATATTTCATCAAGAAATTACCAAATTAAATTTATGAATACCACAAGAATAAGAGACACAATATGTAGGTGCTAAGCTAGGGAAAAACCCTCTAAGGGGAAACCTAGTCCAACTCTTCCACTAGTAGATTCAAATAAAGATGAGACAATCCAAGACCCTTTAGAGCTACACAAATACCTACTCCAATCACCAAGTCATCCCTTCCTTCTAATAGATGATCCCTATCAAAGTCTCCAAGTGACAACTTTCGATTAGCATCTACAATCCATAATTTTGATTGGCCCCCAACAATAGAATTTCAAACCTATAGTAGATTCAGAATTTCAAGCCAAGCTATAGCTCAAAAACTTTGCATGTGTGAGAGATAGATTACCTAAGAAATTGATTTAGGTCTTCGAGCTTCTTCTATCCTTCTCTAGAAAATTCACTTTCTTTTTCTGCTTCTTCTTCTTATAGATCGAACTTTTTGAGTGAGTGTTCCAAATAGGTTGATTTTCCTCTCTATATATAGCCCTTATGCTAGTTCTAATATCCCTAATTTATAACGACTTCATGAGGACAAGGCAGACTTGGTGTGGAGGAGATAAATGCCATTTTTTACTAAAAAATAATTCTTTTTACACGATACTAAATTGCAAGAAGGGTATAATAAAAATGATAATGACTTTATTAACTAAAGGCAAAACCTGTAAGCCACTAATGGAGGCTCTCACCTTGACATTATTGACCCAAGCATGAAACCCATGCTTTAATAAGTCATTTTCTTTAATAATAAAATTTCTTTTGACAAATACAATTATGAAGACTCACACTAGTTACATTTTTCAAGAGAGATCATAATGAATATATTGTTGTAATGAATTTGAGCTGTGTTGTTGAATGATCATGTTCCGTAGAGATTCTAGGGTTTAGGGTTTACCTTCTGTGTAATCCTAGTAATAAGGAAAAATACTCTTGGGTTTTCCCCAAGCTTTGTAACATGGAAAGAGAATAAAAAAGAGGCTATGATCAAGTAGAATTTTTTTATCTTATATTTCTCAATAGCTTAGTCCTTGAAGTTTTGATATATGGTTTCTGGGGTTGGTAGCATGAGTGGTGAGGAGCATGGTTTTTTCTCCCATCCACTTGGGTTCAATTCGAATGGACATTTTTGGTCTATTGTTATAAGGATTGAAGAGTATGCATTCTCTCCCACATGATATATCAACCCTTGATAATTCATAAGTTATTTGTATATTAGTATTGTGGGCTATTAGATATACTCTAGCTGCTATAATGGGCGATGGAAAATTTGATCTTGGGTCTTGCTCAAATTACCCCAATGTGTTACCGATTCACCATGTTTTAAAAAAAAGGTTTTCATACATTGTGTGTGGAATCTTTGAATTTTGTACAATCCTAAATTGTTTCTCAGAAGTTTTAACTAATTTTGACCTAATCCATTTGATTTCATTTGATTTAATTTAACAACATCAAATCGAATCCTAAATTGATACAATCATACACAATGTTTGGAAATAATCACCCTACACTAGTATTAAGGTTAAATAATCACTATTTTATTATTAATTTTTAACTAGTGGAATCATTAATTGAGGAAATCTTGTAGGAGGCTGATTTTTTCCACTATGACTATAACCACTAGATGCACCATGCCTATTCTAACTTAGACCAGAGTTATTTAAAGAAATCCAACCAAAATCTTCACAATATTTTACATAACATATTTATATATTTTTCTAAATAAACTACACTAGAAACTATCAATAATAATTTTCTCTTAAAATAAAAATCTATCACATATTCCAACAAAAATCCAAATTAAATTTAATTAAAGAAAATATTCAACCCCATAGAAATAAAGGCTTAAGTTATAAAATATCTCAACTACATGGAAAACCACCCTAATAAATTGTAATCACTATTCAAACACATAGTCACATAAAATTTATGCTTCAAAGCATATCATTGTAGAAAAGATAAAAATATCTCAACTACACTGAGAACCACTCTAATAAATCCTAATCAGGCCCCACACACATAACCATTACAATTTATGCTCTCAAAGCATATCATTGTATAAAAGATTGAAATTTCACAAATTACACAATGGAAATGGAAACTATTTGTTTTACAATTTCCTAAGTATAATGGATTCCTTAATGTTCATTTTTATTTAAATGCCTTGATATTATAAATTCTGTAATTCAATTATTTTTTAAAAACTCCTATTAAATTTTTATGAAGAAAACACACAAAAAATAAGCGTTATTTGTTACAGAATTTAGCAACCTTATTTTATAATCAACAAATAAATTACTTATTAACTTAGCTTTATAATGAAGAATTTAATTTAACATTTTAATAAATAACAAACATGTTATTTTAACATCTTAACAGGTCATTAACACGAAATACTGCTTTGAACTTTCAATGTCATGTTTTCGTATGTGAATGCAAATATCGTCAGTTGGAAGCTCATGCTATGAGACTTTGGTAGGGACTAACAAGTGAGTGGGTGGTAGCAATTTTCATTATTAATTTAATGGTAACGTCGAATTTTCCAACTCATGCTCCCGACACTTTACATTTTGTCAAACTTTGTCACTTTGTCGTAAGAATAAAGAATACGAAGAACAATTCTCGTCAAAATTAAAAACAATCGGTCTTCAATTGCAATGAAAAAGGAAAGGAACCGGAACCTTGTAAGAAATATTTTATTAAAAAAAATTATGTGATATTATTTATTACACACAACATATTTATTTATTTTTATTTTTTTACTTATGTTTTGGTTTTTTTATTATTTAAATATACTTTTTATAGGAATTAAAAATCCTAACACTTTAAATTTTATGATTTAAAAAATTAACCTTTTATTAAATTTATATATATAATAAAACCAGATCGGAAAAATAAAACTAAGATAGTAAACATCGTTTAAGATTTCCAAATATATGCTGTCACCTTACCCGCAGCTCATTTTTTTTTCCAAATAAGTGTTCTGCACGCAACATGGGGACGACAATGTAATGGCTTCCAGAAAGCCTGCCTCCTCAACCCCGTGTATCATATCTCTATAAATGCATTTCTTTTCACTTATCTGCATCCATCCACACCTCCCATACTTCCCTGCATTCATATTCTTTTATAATGGGGTTCTTAGCAATGTTTATGGCCTGCTCCAGCGCAGCCCTTATGTTGTTTTCATTTTTTCCTTTCGCTACTGCCATTCACTATAATGTCCTGGCCATGTTCATTTTTGGGGATTCTGTAGCAGACGCTGGTACCAACAATTTCATTGCTGTAAGGACCAAATATTTTACGTAAATAAATTACTTATTTACCTTGTGGTTAAAGATGAAACAGAAATTACTGTCTTCTTGAAGTGAATATTATATGTTTAAAATTAAATGCATAATTATGTATGCATGATAATTTCATGTAAAAAGTTATTTTCTCTTTTTATGCATGAAAAAAAGAAAAGAAAAAGGAAAAACAGTTGCCAGTACATTAGGGAAAACCCTAACTGTTTCTTTTCCCCTGAGAAAAGGGGGAAAGGAGAAAAGACCTGGGTTGTTTTTGGAACAAACAGGAAAAAGGAAGGAAAAGAGGGCACTGAGAAAAAGAAAAAGAAGAGTGCTACGTCTGGTGGGGACCAGATAGCACAGGCACAATTGTGCCTCCCATTGCAGAGGCTGTGGCCAGCAAGGGATTGCTTGGGGGAGAGACGCAGTACAGACGACTGGTCTCGTGGCTGGGAGGATATCAAGCATCTCATAACCTTCCACGGGTGATAGGAGGGCGAAAAGAAGTAACAGGTACAGGTAAGTATTTGGATTCTTGAAAAAAAAAAAAAAACTGAAGATTAGATATCAATGACAGTAGTAGTAGTTGTTTATGAATATCTTAATCATGATTATAATGTGAAACAGTACCTGAACTTACTAAAAGGTAATTACTGTCGTTTAGGTCACTCTATAGATCAGATATGCAAAAGAAAGAAAGAGACCAGTACGGAAGTCCGAATAGAATCTGTACAGTATACCCTGTCTTTATACTAATCTGAGTCAAACAAGAAAGATAGATAACTGAAGAGTAGATAGATTAATTTCTGTACAGCATTCTATATAAAAGATAGGTTCATATAACAATCAGACAGACGGCAGTTTATGAAAAAGAACAGTAACAGGATGCAGGAATCATTAGAATAAAGTTATCTGAAAGTACCTAATATATATAGCAAGGAGGTAAATAACCCAACTCTGTATTTAGAGACAAAATACCAAAATAAGTGAAACAGTTATCTGTCGGGTAACATGAACAGAAACCCTCATACTACCAGGCGAAATACTGTACGTGATGAACACAAACTGTAGCAATAAATAACCAGAGGTTTGTCAAATGATACAATTCGCATAAGTATTATCAACAATTAATGGACATTTCCTGACAGCGACAGTCTCGCTACCGTTCAGGTAAAATCCTTAACAAAACGTAAAGAACAGAGTCATAGCATAAGTAAATACATGACCTCGATAGTGAATGAGTTTCGGTCCGAGCAATGCGCACAGGTGAACACCACCTGGTGGCGGTAAGCCACAGCAAAAAGGGTCGAGACCCATTGCCAAAAATCTATCTATTGTAATAAATATTCAGAGATTTACTTGCTAAGGAAAAAAAGAAAGAGATTAAATTAAATAGCCGGAATTTGAAACATGCCATCACAGTCATCATATGATTAAACGGCAGATAGAACATAGCATTACTCTTTTTGGACAACCGGTCTTTTCCTCAAAGACCCAAAAATCATTACACAGTAGAAGTGCGTACAAAAAGAGCTCATGGTATAATGAGTTAACGTAAGAGAGAAATTATCAAATGAGTCTTTCTAAGTACAAATCCAATTACGATATCATGAGATCATAAGTAGGCCGACGGCCAAATAAAAACAAATCTGTAACAATCATAACAGAAAACCCATACGGGCGAATCAAACGACCAAATAATATTATCATTGACATTCAGAAAATTCTGAGACAAAAACCGGGTCCTTTAAATTATGGAAGATACATATATTAACAATGATGAAAAATAGGGAAATCCCTTTGACGCCGACCAGGTCGGGAAAAACCCGTAACAGCCATAACGCGAGGCAAACTGTAATTACAATGACCAAATCATTACATGTAACTTAATCTGAGAACCCAATAATTTACAGTCATAGAAATTGTACAAAAATAACTCGGTTCGAGTCTTAAGCCAGACTATCCTAAACCCTAGGAGACCGGATCTATTCATCGAATTCCGAGTAAACCAAGTGCAAAAGAAGACAACTGTGAATCGTCTTCAAATGGCAAATTTATCAATAGACCTGGCAGGAAAAAGAGTAGTATAAGGCGGCGAACATTGCAACAGCTGAAAACAGAAGACTGTGAGTTAATAGACTTACCTGGGCATCGATGTGGGAGCAAACCCCTGTGCCATCATGGCGGCTACCGTCCTTATGAAACCACAGGTACCTGCCAGCGAACAACAGTGGATTAGTCACTTATATCAACGCATAGAAAGATAGTTTTTCTGAGAAATCGCAGCAAAAAGGGTTACATACCAGTCGAGGATGCGCCGAAGCAAGGCATCAACAGAGAGCTCGTCGCCTGTAGCAGTTTGAGGGTGGTGGAATTAACCATGGCAGAGACCAGACTGAAGGAACCATGGCGGAATAGAACTGTGAGCCGCTCTCGGCAACCCAGACAATGAAAAATGACCCGAAACCTCCGTTCTCCAACCCTAAAAGCAATGCCGCCAAAAACCCTGGAAACCTCCACCGTCCGATCGTTGAAGAGCGATCAGAACCGTCCACGGTAATGGCGATCCCGAGGAAGTGGTAGCCACGCTGTTACCATAAATGCTACAGCTTCCGGCAGGTGGATGACTGTACCGTATCACAGGTGTCAAGCGCTTGTTAACCCTACGATGAATCGGGAAGGTTGAATATGGGTGTGGAGTATTAATATTACCCCTATGTATCATAGTATTCGATATTGCATATTAAATGTTTCAATGTTTATAACTATGGATAATATAAATACCAATGCGTAAGTTATGAATTAAATATATCAAAGCTTTATATCAATGCATGTCACCGTGATATGGTAAACCTCTATTCTAGGGATTGAATAGGGTTAGGGATATAATTAAATAAATTTTTTTTTTTATTTCATATAATTTCAAGAAGAGAGGGTTGTGACATATGGTATCAGAGCCCAGATACAGCACTGTGGCCTCTGGGCAAGACAATAATGAAAGGACCCTGTAGTGAATCAGTTGATAGATGATCATTCTATTATTACTCTTGAACTGTTTTCTTTTACAGGAGTGAATTCTGGGAACGAAAGTCATGAGGAGGGCAGAGAACACGTCCCGACGACCTGTAATGGGACAGAACATGACCGGCGGGGACAATAATCCAGAGTTATGGGTACAACTTGGAGAAGAGGCGAGGATTACAAACCAAGCCATTTTGGAAACAGTACAGGAGCTGAAAAATGAAATGGCTCGGTTGCGAGAAGACAATGCTCGATTAACAATAGAGCAGGAGAGAATTTTAAAAAGCTTGTCCGACAGACAAAACCAGTTGCCCGCTAATCCTAGTGTGGAGCACCCAAGGTTTTCAGAAGAACAGAATCATCACATACCTCCTGAAGGATCAGAAGAGCAGGAAGAACGTTCAGACAACACATTCGAACAGCAAACCTCAAAAAGACAAAGGATGGAATTACAAGGGGAATTCCGCAAGATTAAGCCACCTCATTTTGACGGAGAACATGAGGAAGCAGCTGAAGCATGGTTAATAAACATGAACAAATATTTCCAACTTTATGAATACGATCATAACCTTAAGGCACGACTGGCTATTTTCCAGTTGCAAGGAAAAGCTACCTTATGGTGGGAAGAAGTGAAGATTGTCAAAGGGGTTACTGAGCAAAACATAACATGGGACAATTTTCAAAAATTCTTCAAGGAGAGATATTTAACTGAACGCTTCTATGATGAGAAAGCTAGAGAATTTCACGACCTGCGATTAGGACAGCAGACTATGGATGAGTTTATTACCCGTTTTACGTCATTACTTCGCTACGTCCCATATATAAGGGAGGAAAAGGCAAAGGTGCAGCGATTCGTTAGCAGTTTACCCCCGTACATGCGGGAAAGAATTGAATTCGATAATCCAAAATCGATGGATGAAGTAATCCGCAAGGCTAGGATCTGTTATCAGCAAAGTAAACAAAAAGGAGAAACTGCTAATAGAAAGTGGAGTGAGAAGAAAAATTTCAAGTTAGCTGGAAACTTCAAAGGAAATCGCAGCAGTGGAATAAAAGGGACTGGCAAAGGAATCAATAACAGATTTGCGACAAAGACTACACCCAAGTTCAGAACTGCAAATGAACCCAAAGCCAGTGAACAACAAATCAGATTGGATAATGAAGGAACAGCAAGACCTCCTTTACAGTGTTGGGGTTGTGGGGGACCTCATTACATTAAGAATTGCCCACAGCGAAAAGGGACTGAACAGTTATCCCAGATTCATCAAGCTTCAACTGTTGGCAAAGTGGGACGAAGCGTACCCAGAATCAATGCAGCATTGGAGGATCGGCAGGCGGAGTACCAGCCAACCATGGTTGAGTTCAAAGGTAAAATTTCAAACCTTCCCATATCTGTTTTGATTGATCCTGGGGCCACGCTAAGTTATGTAAATCCAAAAGTAGTAGAACGTTGTAATTTACAGTCTGTTAAATTTAAAAATCCTTGGTTAGTACAATTGGCCACGGGAGCCAAGCGGAAGGTAACCTCTAAGATCAATAACTACTCTTTCGCTATAGCAGACCAACCAATAACAGCTGACCTGAACATACTTCCTCTGGGTTCTTATGATATTTTAATTGGAATGGACTGGTTGGAAAAGCATTGGTCATTGGTTGACTGTAAAACCAAAATCATCTATTACAGATATCAACAAGGGAACCGCAAGGAAATGCAGGGTATTAGGCGACCTGTGCAGGTCCGGCCAATATCTGCAAATCAACTGGTAAAATGTGTACGGAAGGGCTGTCAAGTATATGCCATTCAAGTGGGTTTTGCGAATTCTAAGGACAAGACAGCATCTTTGAATAATATTCCGGTAATACAAGAATTTGCAGATGTGTTTTCGGAAGAAATTCCCGGGCTGCCACCGCGAAGAGATATAGACTTTACTATAGAGCTAGTACTAGGGGCTGCACCGGTGTCACGAGCACCCTACAGAATGAGTGTGCCTGAGTTGACAGAATTAAAAATGCAGTTACAAGAGTTACTTGAGAAGAACTACATTCGTCCGAGTGTGTTTCCATGGGGAGCCCCGGTGTTATTTGTTAAGAAGAAAGACGGCACTCTTCGAATGTGTATTGATTACAGACAATTGAATAAGTTGACTATTAAAAACAAATATCCTCTTCCCCGGATAGATGAATTGTTTGACCAGGTGAAAGGCGCAACCGTGTTCTCTAAGATCGACTTACGATCAGGCTATCATCAGATCAGAATTAAAGATGAAGACATCGCGAAAACAGCCTTTAGAACCAGGTACGGACACTATGAATTTGTAGTTTTGCCGTTTGGCCTCACCAACGCCCTGGCAACCTTCATGTGTCTAATGAATGGTATCTTCCATCCTTATTTGGATCAGTTTGTGCTGATATTTATTGACGATATTTTGATTTATTCACGCACTATTGAAGAACATTATGAGCATCTTCGAATAGTATTACAGACCCTTCGAGAACATCAGTTGTATGCCAAATTTAGCAAATGTGACTTCTTCAAGGAAGAAATTCAGTATTTGGGTCACGTGATCTCAAAGGAAGGAATTGCAATGGATCCGGAAAAGATAAAAGCTATAATGGACTGGCCGATTCCCAAAGATGTAACGGATGTCCGATCTTTTATGGGGTTGGCAGGGTATTATAGGAGATTCGTGGCGGGTTTCTCTAAGGTGGCATTTCCCATTACCTCATTGCAGAAGAAAGGGAAACTGTTTCATTGGACCCCAAATTGCCAGAAAAGTTTTGAGCAATTAAAACATTTGCTCACCACGGCACCTGTACTAAGTATAGCAGATCCTAATAAGGATTACGTAGTATGTACGGATGCCAGTAAAGAAGGATTGGGAGGAGTCTTAATGCAGGAAGGCAGGGTAATAGCTTACGAATCTCGCAAATTAAAAGAACATGAGCAGAAGTATTCTGCTTATGATCTGGAGTTGGCTGCCGTAATACATGCCCTGAAGATGTGGCGGCATTATCTCATGGGCAGAAAATTTCTGCTGCATACCGACCACCACAACTTGATCAACTACTTCAGCCAGCCTACCTTAAACGCTAGACAAGCAAGGTGGGTAGACTTTTTAAGTGGGTTTGATTTCGATATAAAACACTTGCAGGGAAAGGAAAATAAGGTGGCTGACGCTTTGAGCCGGAAGGTACAGAATTTGTATGAAATTTCCATTAGTGGATGGAAAAGTCCCTTTCTAGAAATTATAAAGGAAATTGCAGATCAAGACACTGAATATTAGCAGCTAAAATTACAAATACAACAATCTGCTAAAAAGGACAGCCAACAAGAATATGAATTGGACGATGCTGGCAGAATTTATTTCAAGAAACGGTTATGTGTGCCAAATCAAAGCAGGATCAAAAATCTGATTATGGATGAATTTCATGTTAGTCATTATGCAGGTCATCCGGGTTATCAGAAGATGATAACAGCAATCCGAAAGGAATATTTCTGGCCAGGAATGAAGAAGAACATTGTCGAATACCTATCGCAATGCCTAGAATGTCAGCAGATTAAAGCGGAACACCAACACCCAGCAGGATTGTTACAACCACTGCCAATTCCGGAATGGAAGTGGGAAGTCATCTCCATGGACTTCATCACAGGACTGCCTAAGACAAAAAGGAACAATGACTCCATTTTCGTAGTAGTGGACAAGCTAAGTAAAGCTGCACATTTCATACCTGTGCAATCTACCTATAGAGCTGCACAGATTGCTCATATTTTTATGCAGAATATATTTAGATTACATGGGCTTCCGAAAAATATAATTTCCGATCGTGATGTGAAATTCACATCAGCATTTTGGAAAACATTATTTGCTGAATTAGGGACTCAACTAAACTTCAGCACGGCATACCACCCACAAACTGATGGGCAAACAGAACGAGTAAACCAGATGGTAGAAGATATGTTAAGGGCTTATGTCATGCAACAACCCACGAAGTGGGAAGATTATTTACATCTGGTAGAGTTCGCGTATAATAACGGTTACCATACTTCGACGCAAATGAGCCCATTCGAGGTTATGTACGGACGAAAATGTCGTACACCCACTAGTTGGGGAGGACCGGAAGATAAACTGAGCTTAGGTCCTGAAATGTTAAAAGAAATGGAGGATATGGTGAAGAGGGTACGTGTCAATTTGAAAGCTGCCCAGGATAGGCAGAAGAACTTTGCTGATCAAAAAAGGAGATTTAAGGAATTTCAGATTGGGGACCATGTGTATATTCGAATTCAGGCCAAAAGAAGCACCTTGCAGTGGAGCGGATGCGCCAAACTGGCACCACGATATTGTGGACCCTTCCAAATTTTGGCAAGGGTCGGACCAGTAGCTTATCAACTGGCCCTGCCAAGTCACATCCGAGTTCATAACATATTTCATGTTTCTGTTCTAAAGAAGTATGTGTATGATCCTAGGCATGTGATTCGATGGCAAGAGATCCAGGTGGGTTGAATTATGTTAAATTCAGCAAGAATTGCACATGAAAAATAGGGAACTAACTTACAAATTGTGTATTGCAGGTCGAACCGGAAGGAGAAGTTCTGGTCGAACCGCTGAGCATTCTCGACCAGAGAGAAGTGCAGCTGCGGAAACGAGTTATTACCCAAGTTAAGGTTCAATGGCGACATTTTGGGCCTGACGAAGCCACTTGGGAAGATGAGGAATTAATGAGAAAGACCTATCCGGATCTGTTCGGTTCTGAGACACACCGAGACGGTGTCCAATCTCAGGGGGAGGAGATGTAAGGACCAAATATTTTACGTAAATAAATTACTTATTTACCTTGTGGTTAAAGATGAAACAGAAATTACTGTCTTCTTGAAGTGATGGAAATATTATATGTTTAAAATTAAATGCATAATTATGTATGCATGATAATTTCATGTAAAAAGTTATTTTCTCTTTTTATGCATGAAAAAAAAAAGAAAAAGGAAAAACAGTTGCCAGTACATTAGGGAAAACCCTAACTGTTTCTTTTCCCCTGAGAAAAGGGGGAAAGGAGAAAAGACCTGGGTTGTTTTTGGAACAAACAGGAGAAAGGAAGGAAAAGAGGGCACTGAGAAAAAGAAAAAGAAGAGTGCTACGTCTGGTGGGGACCAGATAGCACAGGCACAATTGTGCCTCCCATTGCAGAGGCTGTGGCCAGCAAGGGATTGCTTGGGGGAGAGACGCAGTACAGACGACTGGTCTCGTGGCTGGGAGGATATCAAGCATCTCATAACCTTCCACGAGTGATAGGAGGGCGAAAAGAAGTAACAGGTACAGGTAAGTATTTGGATTCTTGAAAAAAAAAAAACTGAAGATTAGATATCAATGACAATAGTAGTAGTTGTTTATGAATATCTTAATCATGATTATAATGTGAAACAGTACCTGAACTTACTAAAAGGTAATTACTGTCGTTTAGGTCACTCTATAGATCAGATATGCAAAAGAAAGAAAGAGACCAGTACGAAAGTCCGAATAGAATCTGTACAGTATACCCTGTCTTTATACTAATCTGAGTCAAACAAGAAAGATAGATAACTGAAGAGTAGATAGATTAATTTCTGTACAACATTCTATATAAAAGACAGGTTCATATAACAATCAGACAGACGACGGTTTATGAAAAAGAACAGTAACAGGATGCAGGAATCATTAGAATAAAGTTATTTGAAAGTACCTAATATATATAGCAACGAGGTAAATAACCCAACTCTGTATTTAGAGACAAAATACCAAAATAAGTGAAACAGTTATCTGTCGGGTAACATGAACAGAAACCCTCATACTACCAGGCGAAATACTGTACGTGATGAACGCAAACTGTAGCAATAAATAACCAGAGGTTTGTCAAATGATACAATTCGCATAAGTATTATCAGCAATTAATGGACATTTCCTGACAGCGACAGTCTCGCTACCGTTCAGGTAAAATCCTTAACAAAACGTAAAGAATAGAGTCATAGCATAAGTAAATACATGACCTCGATAGTGAATGAGTTTTGGTCCGAGCAATGTGCACAGGTGAACACCACCTGGTGGCGGTAAGCCACAGCAAAAAGGGCCGAGACCCATTGCCAAAAATCTATCTATTGTAATAAATATTCAGAGATTTACTTGCTAAGGAAAAAAAGAAAGAGATTAAATTAAATAGCCGGAATTTGAAACATGCCATCACAGTCATCATATGATTAAACGACAGATAGAACACAGCATTACTCTTTTCGGACAACCGGTCTTTTCCTCAAAGACCCAAAAATCATTACACAGTAGAAGTGCGTACAAAAAGAGCTCATGGTATAATGAGTTAACGTAAGAGAGAAATTATCAAATGAGTCTTTCTAAGTACAAATCCAATTACGATATCATGAGATCATAAGTAGGCCGACGGCCAAATAAAAACAAATCTGTAACAATCATAACAGAAAACCCATACGGGCGAATCAAACGACCAAATAATATTATCATTGACATTCAGAAAATTCTAAGACAAAAACCCGGTCCTTTAAATTATGGAAGATACATATATTAACAATGATGAAAAATAGGGAAATCCCTTTGACGCCGACCAGGTCGGGAAAAACATGTAACAGCCATAACGCGAGGCAAACTGTAATTACAATGACCAAATCATTACATGTAACTTAATCTGAGAACCCAATAATTTACAGTCATAGAAATTGTACAAAAATAACTCGGTTCGAGTCTTAAGCCAGACTATCCTAAACCCTAGGAGACCGGATCTATTCATCGAATTCCAAGTAAACCAAGTGCAAAAGAAGACAACTGTGAATCGTCTTCAAATGGCAAATTTATCAATAGACCTGGCAGGAAAAAGAGTAGTATAAGGCGGCGAACATTGCAACAGCTGAAAACAGAAGACTGTGAGTTAATAGACTTACCTGGGCAGCGATGTGGGAGCAAACCCCTGTGCCATCATCGCGGCTACCGTCCTTATGAAACCACAGGTACCTTCCAGCAAACAACAGTGGATTAGTCACTTATATCAACGCATAGAAAGATAGTTTTTCTGAGAAATCGCAGCAAAAAGGGTTACATACCAGTCGAGGATGCGCCGAAGCAAGGCATCAACAGAGATCTCGTCGCCTGTAGCAGTTTGAGGGTGGTGGAATTAACCATGGCAGAGACCAGACTGAAGGAACCATGGCGGAATAGAACTGTGAGCCGCTCTCGGCAACCCAGACAATGACAAATGACCCGAAACCTCCGTTCTCCAACCCTAAAAGCAATGCCGCCAAAAACCCTGGAAACCTCCACCGTCCGATCGTTGAAGAGCGATCAGAACCGTCCACGGTAATGGCGATCCCGAGGAAGTGGTAGCCACGCTGTTACCATAAATGCTACAGCTTCCGGCAGGTGGATGACTGTACCGTATCACAGGTGTCAAGCGCTTGTTAACCCTACGATGAATCGGGAAGGTTGAATATGGGTGTGGAGTATTAATATTACCCCTATGTATCATAGTATTCGATATTGCATATTAAATGTTTCAATGTTTATAACTATGGATAATATAAATACCAATGCGTAAGTTATGAATTAAATATATCAAAGCTTTATATCAATGCATGTCACTGTGATATGGTAAACCTCTATTCTAGGGATTGAATAGGGTTAGGGATATAATTAAATAATTTTTTTTTTTTTAATTTCATATAATTTCAAGAAGAGAGGGTTGTGACAATTGCCTTACGGGGAGACCTTCTTCCATTACCCCACTGGTCGTTTCACTAATAGATACACATGAGTTTCTATGTTTAAAATAAGAAATTAAACGTTCGTGCAGGGATCAAAATTGAACACGAACACGTGGCACGTAGTAGGGAGAAAATTTTACGAGTCAAAAAAAATTTAAAAATTGATTTTTGTCATTTAAAAAAGAAATTGGAATAATATCTTAAATTTTTTTAAGAAGGGCAGTTAAATTTTCAACTTTTTTTTAAAATTTCATTTTTTCTCAAATTAGAATTTTAAGAATGTTGAATTTGTAAATTTTTTTCATGTTAAAACTTAAATCCCATTTCAAAAACAACAGTTTCCTTTTGAGTTGTTTTTTGTCATTTCAGAAATTCTCATTTAAAAAACAACAGTTTCCTTTTGAGTTGTTTTTTCAAATTGTGCATATGATGCAAGTTCTTATTAATTATTATGTCACAATTACCTTTTGATACCATTACATTTGGGAGTTTCTGAGTTGCTCCCATTTCAAAACAATAGTTTCTTTTTGAGTTGTTTTTTCTAATTGTGCATGGAAGTCCTTATTAATTGTTATGTCACAATTACCCTTTCATACCATTACATTTGGTAGTTTCAATTGAGAGTGACTAGATGTTAATATGGGCCATGTATTAGGTCTGTAATTTCATTGGGTTATGACTGAAGGCTGCCCAAAGCAAGGTTTGATGACGATTTAAGTTGGAGATGAACATAGATTCATCATTCAGCGAACTCCTGTCAAGCAAAGTTTAAGCACGATTTATGCTTGGAGAGGAGGGCATTCAAGAGGTTTCCTAACATACTGGACTTCATTTGTTCGAGGATTCTCAATTCCTGGTATGTTTTCATATTAAAAAAGGAGATACCAAAAACATATACACATTCGTACACACTTTCGTTAAATCCTAAACCTGTTTAGAATTTTACTGAATTTTTTCATTCATGCAATAAAATTAAATTTGATTGAGCTACTTGTATATTGGCTTGACCGTTCTGGTCACAAAAATTTCCAACAAAATTAATCCTTATCTGAAATGGAGCAGGGATATAGGTCTCCTAGCTATCCATTAATCTTATGTGGTTAGATTTCTCAATCACACGTGTAAGAGTAATGCATTTACTAATGCAGCCTTTGACATAGTAGTATCTTATTTGTTTGTGAAAAAATAAAAAGAAATTTAAAAATAATTTACTATTGTCAATTGAATTGCTCCTTTTTTTTATGTTTTTCATAATGGAAGTGGGGCTTGAATGTGTGCCCTTCTAAATGAAATTAAGACTTGCCCTTCAAATTTGATCACTACGTTGGTGGTGTCTTCGCTGCAGAATATCATCCCTTTAAGCTCCAAATACACCAATTCGCCAACTATTCCTCACGTGTAGGAAAAATCCTTGGAGGAAATTATTATGCAAAAGAATATCTATCTCAGTCCTTGTATGGCATTAGCATTGGAGGCAATGATATTGGCCTTAACTATTTAGCTAGTACCACTTTCCAAAGGAATACAAGTGTTCCAGATTTCGTTAAGCAGCTGCTTAGAAAATATAACGATTACTTGTTGGTATGTATGAAGCATTCGTTTTTATTTTAAAGAGCTAATTATTAAGATGATTTTGTAATTATGATAAATTTGGGAGGATTCTTTATATGTGGTTGTTGCATAGCCTTTATAATAATAGGGCAAGGAACTTCTTAGTATCAGATATCGGTCCTCTTGGATGTACTCCAAATTCAAGGCTCGCTGGAGTGAAGGCATATAAGGCATATAATGGTGGATGGCATTTAATGATGGTCTCAGGCTGGTCGGCAGTCAGCTGAATAAAAAATTAGAGGGAGCAACGATCCTGCTTGCTAACGCTTATGATTTCGTATTAAATTTAATTCAACACGGCGAATCCTATGGTAAAATACAGTAACATTTGAATAACTAGGACAAATTTCAAAAACGTTATAGTCGTGGATTTGCTTGTGAATTGACTAAATGCAACATGGGACGTGGCTTTGGTTGCAGGTTTTAAAAAGAGGACGTCTGCGTGCTGTGGAGCGGGGGCCTTTTAACACGGCTGTGTCTTGTGGATTAGAGATTCCAAAGAAGGATCGTGGAGAGTACAGAGCTTTTCTTTGCAAACGTCCAGAGAAATATGTGTTTCGGGATGGAACCCATTCCACTCAGAAAGCGTACCGGATGGTTTCTCGCAATATTTGGAATGGAAATACATCCTTCATCACACCTTTCAGTCTCAAAAAATTGCTGCACAAACATTGAAGAGGAGATCATTATTTTCGTTGACTCCGTAATCGGGTAATGGTCAAGGCTGAAGCATTCAGCTATCGTTCGTATGTCCAGTTGACCGGTGGACAACATAATTGTTTACTCCATTATTTTTTGGATGTCCAGTTGACCGGTGGGCAAACATAATTGTTTGCCCTTTTTTTTCATCAATCGACAGCCATAGCTGAAACCATGATTGTGTGCAGACTTTGAGTCTTGATTGATTAATTATCAAATGCAAAAAAAAATGGTTTTTTTGGGCTGTTACCTAGACGATCAATCTTATCCGAACAAGTAAATGCGTAAGAGATATTAACCTTGAGAATCATACACGTGAATTTTTCATATTTTTGCAAAATCATAGTAGAAGTTCAAAATTCAGAATGAACCTGCTCGTTGCTTTGGAAAATAATACTAGCATTGCTATATTTACCTATGGTTAATAAACTTATATCGATTATATATATCAACCACATTTTCCAAAATAGTTGATATCAACCATATTAATAATTATTATTAATAATTATTATGAATATTTAAGATTATCAATAACCATATACATAACTATATAGAATTATTAATAACAACTAACAACCAGATTTTATATATATATCTTCGCATTTGAACAGTCTTGGCATATATACAAACAGCCTTCGCATTTGGTGAACAGTCTTGGATATAACTCTTCGCATATATAACAGGCGATATATAAACTTCGCATATAAACCCTCGCATGCATATAACCTTTGCATTCGGTGAACAGTCTTACAAACTCTTGGATATATATATATCTTCGCATTTGAACAAGTCTTCGGTGATATATCTTCGCATTTGAACAGTCTTGGCATATATACAAACAGCCTTCGCATTCGGTGAACAGTCTTGGATATATATATATCTTCGCATTTGAACAAAGTCTTCGATGATATATCTTCGCATTTGAACAGTCTTGGCATATATACAAACAGCCTTCGCATTCGGTGAACAGTCTTGGATATATTTTCGCATATATAACTATCGCATTCAGTGATATATAAGGCATTCGGTTGGTGATACATATATCTTCGCATATAAACTTCGGCGATATATAAACTTCGTCTTCTTCAAGTCTCGGAAGATATATAAACAGTCTCGTCTTGGCAATATATAAACTGTCTCTTGGTTCCAAAGCTTGGAGATCTTGGCTCGTACATCAGGTTCATATATCAGGTGCACACATTCCTTATCTTTTTCTTTTTTAATACATATTTGTTCATATAATTTCAAGTATGAATACTTCACCACAGTTACCAAAGATTACCAAGGGAAGACCTAGCACAGTTACTCTACAAGGCCTCTATGAGTATATAGAGTCTTTAGAGAAACGCAGAGAAGAAAGAGAAGCCAAGTTACAAAAAGAGTTAGAAGCCATGTTGGAAAACAAACTTGCATCTCTTGAAAACACTATCCAGAAACAAATAGAAAACAAAATAGAATTGCTGGAGAATAAAATGGAGGCAATGGAGACTAGATTGCATGCTATAGAAAATCAAAACCAAGATACTAACCAACCACCCCAGCAAGGAGACGCTGACACCTTAGAGGGTCTTAAAATGAAAGATATGATTAAGGAATTAGAAGAAAAAGTTAATAGCAGCCTCACCCTAAATAATGTGGTAAATAAGTTAGATATTAAACCAATTAAAGACGAAATGAAAAAATTAATAGCATTAGACCATGAACGTAACAAAAGGACCTTAAACCTTATAATCTTCGGTTTGAACGAGGAAGCAGATGAGGATACTTTAGCCTTAGTTCAGACAGAATTACATAATAGATTACAAATTGAAACAGGGTGTCTCACAGAAGCAACAAGGTTGGGGAAATTAACCGAGAATAAAGGAAGATTAATCCGCATAAAGGTGAGCTCTACTGATCATAAGCACAACATACTTAGTAAAACCTCAAGTCTAAAAGGAATGGGAATATTCATAAATGAGGATCTCATTCCAGAAGATCAAGCGGAATCGAGAAAGGAGGTTCAAAAGGTAAAAGAAGCTAGAAAAGAAGGAAAATGGGCAATAATCAGAAACAGAAAAGCCTTTATTCGGGACAAAAACCAAAAAGATAATAATCAATAGCAACCAAACATGCTCCGGATCCTTTCTTGGAACTGTCGGGGCTTCCCATGGAACAAAAGCCCCAAGCTAAGTTGGATCTCAAATGATGTTGATATTATTTTGCTTGTTGAAACTTGGGAGCACGAAGAATCTAAGGTCCCTAACATAGATGGTTTTACGCTATGGTCTACATGGAACAAGCGATCCTCCCGTAGAGGCATTGGGGGAATAGCTTGTTACATTAAGAAGAACATCTCCCCCTATGTTAGGCTTTATAAAAACGACCCTTACAACCAATTTAGTTGGATAGAGATCAGAGACATTAATAATAAAAAGTCCTACATAGCAATATGTTATTTCCCCCCCATTAGCTCTAACTTCTATAAGAAGAAGAATCTAGATAAAGCTAACCCTTACAATAGTTTAGAGAACGATATTTCCAGCTTAAGGAATGATGGTAATATCCTTTTAATAGGTGATTTCAA